>JAJHUR010076846.1:0-52471 GCA_027495735.1 Lutjanus campechanus | reverse complement strand
CCAATTTTTGTAAGGGTTAAAATTAGGCCAATTCCAATTTTCAGTCTTTCTAAGAACTATAATTGACAGCATTCACAAACATTTTTGCTACTTTTCTTGTAAAACTAAATTGGACGTCCGTAATAAAGCACTGACTACCAAATAATTTACACATTTTCTCCAAAAGTGCTACAGATTACTATATTGTTATATTAATATTATGTAGGGAACTTGATCTCACAAGATTTTGCGAGATCTTGTGGGACGTGATTTCATGTGATCTCACGTGGAAGCAGATGTATACAAACTTGAGACTGACGCGGTGCAACACTTTGCTGTAGTAAAACTATAAGCAAACTAGAAGCAGAATTTAAACAAATCTGGATGAGAAAATGTTTGAGGAGACACATCAACACAGGTTGTTTATTCTTCAGCCAGAAGAGGAGGTGAGATTTTAACTGTCAGTCTTTGAACAGCAGTCTGCTGCTAACTAACATTAGCCTGAAGAGTTACAAAGTTTATGACTGGCACAGAATCGGACATCTGACACTGACCGGCCAGTCACCAGTCAAGTCTGGTCACGCTGAAACCTGGCTGGTTCCGGTCTCTGGCCAGCCGATCAGTGCATCTCTAAAGCAGGGTCATGATTTCTGAAAAAAGACAATGGTGTTGAATTTTTCATATGTTTTTTTTTTGCTGCTGCTTTGAGCACCACAGGCCAAGTGCCATCTAGTTCTTTTATATTTGGGAGACAGCAAAAATCTCTATGGCCGATATCTCCAAAACTCTACAACTCATGTCTTAATGTTCCAATACACTATCCACTAAAGCTCACTAATTAACACATTGTATCTTGTTTGTTTAGAGTGTGCAAAAATAAAAATGTAAAAATAACAATTTGCGATTGTAAAGTGAGTTATGTGGTGTAATAACCTACTGGTGTACAGGTGCAGTGACCTCCTGGAACTGCGTCGTCACAGTCCTGTTGCCAGGCAACCAGCGCTATAACCGGAGACACAGCGCTGGATGTACCAATAAATTGGTCAAGAAATAGCTACAGCAAATAACACCCCTTTTAACCACAAACTGTGTTAGCTTTGGAAGTCAGCAGTAGTCCAGTCAGCATATTGTTGAACTAGCTGTTCTACCCTGCTTCCAGTCTTTATGCTAAGCTAATCACCACCCAGCTCCAGCTGTGTAGCAGATTAAACACCCCAAAACATGAGAGTAGGCTGTTGACCTAACTCATGGAAGGAAAACGAATAAAATGTTGAACTACTCCTCATGTTTTTGACTAAATGGCCCATGCTGCCATTTTTCTGAGGTCAGTTTCAAGAATCACTCGGTCCACTCGAACCAAATATCTATTTTCTCACATTTTTTCTGCCCTCATCACTTGAATGGAGGCATTTTCCCCAGAAAGACCAGAAAAAGCATGCCTGTAATTGTTCTGGAAGGATACGAAAATGCGTGTGCGTGCTAAACCTGGGTGTTTTATTGTTTTCAAAGTGTGTGTGGTGTCTGTGCATGTGTGTTTTTGTGTATTTTCTGCCTTACCACAGCCCTAGACCATTCAATTGATTTTCTCTGGCAGTCTGTTGGGATCTCATTTGAGTTTCCAAATCGTTTAATTTCACTGAAATTACAGCCAGATCCCCTCAGACAACAGCATGAGAGAAGAAAATAATCCTCAATCCAAACCAGGGTCTTTTTTCATAAACACAACTTGAAAACAAACATTGGACTCCCATTTTCCTGGTGAACGACTAACATTTGTGTTCACACATTTACTGCATGGACCATTTAATGACCTCTTCCCTGGCTAACTCGCTATTGAACATAATGGTGTAGTAGCTAATTGGCTTACTGTATGTAGTGGTGTTTCATCTGTGGAATGTTAAAGACAGTGTGTGTATGTGTGGCGTCGCTCTACAGCAGTGGAGTCATTGCCTCTAAATGGTCCGCCGTTGGATCTACGATGGGTCTGTGTGGCAGACAGGTGCAGAATACCAATGAGGAGAGCAGTTTCCATACGGATGGAGTCACCGGTCCACCATGCTGCAAGCTCACAAATCAACCTCTATCTCCATGCAATTTCAGTTTAATGAGCTCAATTGGAATGAAAGTTCAGAAACAATATTGCCAAAGCAATTAGGTACAAATGGTTAGCGTATCATTTAGATAATAATGAGACACGGTAACAGGGTAGGTTTGTGTTTGCATTTCTGTGTGTCTGTGTGTGTCTAGAGCTTTTTCTAGGGGTATATTACAGGGGAGAAGTTGGGGAATCTCAACAAGATGTAGCTTAAAGAAATTACTAAGCACGTTAAAGGAGCAATATGTAGCAATTGCACATGTAGAAATAAGTACTGCAGTCCAAATAGTGAGCTGGAGCCACAGACAGTATATTTAAAGTGGCAGAAATTGTATTTAAATTTCCCTAGAATCTCAAACTGTGTACCACTGGTTGTACGCAAGCTCCCTGTAGCAAATGCAGAAGATTTTTTTAGGAAATAAATTAATTTCAAACATATAATATTATCAAAATACTCTAAATTTTCAAATGAAAATACATGAGATCATTGGAATGTAATTTAAAATAGGTCTTGTCTTACTAGTATTTTTGTTTCAATATCAGCCTGCTGCATAGTCTTAGTTATGCTCATAGCACGCACATATGTCATCCATGATTATAAGTAGTTATGAGCTAAACTGTGATGGCAAGATTGTAAACAGGTAAAGTGTAAAGACTGAAAATAAATGGTTGAAAAACACTACAATCATGGCTCTAATATCGAACTATTACAAATTAAAGTGTAGATCAAGACAAGAATATTTCAAGCAGCTGTGTTAAAAATGAAGTGGATGACAGTAAACTGAGCACACATGCTAGTGGCTGTTTAAGAAGCACCTGTTAAGTGTACACAGCATCTGAGAGGACCAAATGGCACAAAACAGTGAGGAAATATGACACAAATTACTTCAAATTTGGCTTCAGTTGGAGCGGGACTTCATAGGAATGAACCTGCTTACTGCATGAATTGTCCTTATAGCTGAGTAGGGTTGGTGTTGGCCTCCACTACTGTTTTTCAACGTTCATACTTGCAGAGCTTTATATTTTCTGAGCACAGGACGCATGCGATTTGGTGATCTGATAACAAGCAAGGACAAATCCTATACTGTAAATCACAGCAAATCAGCTGTCTATAACTACCCTGAAAACAAAAGCCCACTGCTCTGAAAATACACACTCTGGAGTTTTGAGTTAAGTAGCTGCCTGTCTCACTGCCTGCCAGACTCCATTAATGTATTGCTCAATTTAACTGTTATAAAAATCTACGGCTTCTACAACATTATTAATGGTTTCTTACAACTCATAAACAGACACTTACTCATTCAGTGAACATTTGGCATTAATTTGAACTCTTACTAATGCGGTTATACAGTTATTCCTGTCTGGAGTAGAAATTTAAAGGGGGGGGGGACACCTCGGCAGCAACGCTGATGTCAGAGAAGCAAATTTCTTTAGTCTCTCATATCATGGACATTTTTTGATTTATTACAGTAAATACATTACAGATTTCTCCTTTAATTTGTATAGTGCATTATGCAAGACATGCATGACAAACACAATGAAGAAAACTTAAAATCAATTAAAGCTGAAATAAAAAATGACAAAACAATAATAGAGAAGAAATATAGTATCAATGCAATAATAAGTCCTGTCCCAAATTTAATAAAGGAAATAAAAGTGCAGTGGAGTTGAGAAAATTAATAAAATGCCAAGGAAAATAGGGGAGCTTTTAATTTAGATTTGAAAGTGGCTATGTTAGATAAGACTATAACTGGCAATACTTTTGAGAATAGAGCTGTAACAACATAAAGATGGAAGGTGTAATCATAGCAGTGTTGTATAATGTTATCACACAACAGTTCTGGTCTGAGGTCGTGCTGCATCTTTGCAACAAGGTGTGCTTGTGTGTGTTAACCGATGTGCTGTGCTGTGGCCTCTTTAGCATTTTCACTCGTTTTAATGAATCTATTTCTGTTTGTTTTGCATAAGCCACATTTGCATTGCATGTTTACATTGCAAGTACAGTGATTATCCACCTCTGTTACCGTATACTTAAGTGTTTCTGTTTGGGTAAATAATATAATATTTACTAAACATAATCTCTCTGATCCATAGTCTTCACTCCAAATACTTTCACAGTTTTCTTGAAACTTTGACATATTATTTTGTTAATATGGATAAAATAATGTTAAAGCTACTAGAAGAAGTTTTTATCTGGTTAAGAAACCATCTCAGTTTATTACTGATGTCTCTATATGACCTCTGGAAGACCATCCACAAGAAGACTGGCTATTTCTGTATCTTACTGCCTGCCACCAAACAAGCTTGTGTTTACATTTTCCCAGGCAAAGTTACAATAAGTAGTATGTTAGTCAGTTAAAAAAAAGCAGAAGGAGCATTTTTATTTCCATAATTTTATTTTCGATGCTATATTGTGTAGTTATTACAATGGGAAACTACTGCTTTTGTCCACAGAGGGCTCCAAAATTCACAAAATATGAAAAATCCTTGTAGTAGCTTTAACTCAAGGCTCCAGAACTTTCAACCATGTCAAACTGTTTTCATGAAAGAATGGATTGGTTAATGAGCTCTGTATAAAGCTAGTAACTGGACCATGGACTGTTATAAAAACTCCATTACAGCAATACTTTAGTCATGTGATGCCCAGTGCAGGGTCGAGCCAATTAACCACAAATTTTGTTTTGAAGGGTCAATCTCATGTTGTTCATTGAGCAGTGCATTTAAGATCAGCACATGGCTCATTAATACATTTATGGGTCAGTGATTGCCAGTGGATGGCTAAAAATACGCTAACAACAACAGCAACTGTTTTCAACAAGACAAATTTAATAAATAGTCACAGAAGACATTTACAAAGTCTTCAAAAAGAGGCTGCAATTCAAGGCTGTATTACAAAAGGAAAGGGATAGAAAACACATGGCATGGTGGACTTGTGTCATGAGTCCGATATGAGTGGATGATTGCCATCTCTAGTTTAAAAAGAATTAATGGACATGCAAAAAGGGAAATGTCAGTGTTATGAACAAAGCCTCAAACTATTAGTTACAGCCCAGATTATTTTGTCAAACTATTTTCAAGAGGAAAATATGACCTCTTTTGGGCCACATAAATGATGCTGACATAATTTGACAAGACCTAAAAGAACGATTAAACCGATGATGAGGAGAATAATCACAACCATCATGTGATTTCCTCTCCCTCCCTTTTGTCCTGTTGAACGCCTGTGCTGCACATGGACTGAAAACACACTGACTCAGACAAACACACACTTTAAAAGCCATACGGCGCTCACATGGGACGTAAAGCAACTCTCAAACTCTCAGAGCACATTTTACTTTTGTTGGTCGGGTGTTAGACAGCTCATGTAGAGAGATACGGTGCCATCTGGGAGCAAACGAAACCCCCAACATGGAGACTTTATTAGAGACTCGACAGGTGACGGAGGTCCGCGAGAGATGGGCTCCATCGACTGAGACACACACGAATAATGCACACACACAGGCATACAATTCTCCATCTCCCAGTCGCTTCACACTCATTGATTGCTTTCATCCCGTAATAACCTCTCAGTCCCACCAGCTCCATCCTTTGACTCTCTCTTCACTGTTCTATTCTCCGTTAAATTTCCTTTTCTCTTTTCTATCGTTCACATCTCCCCCAGCTGCCTCTGTCTATTCGCTGTGCTTCTCCAACTCCTCTTATATCTCTCCTTCCTCCTCCTTATCATTCTCATCCCCCTCAGCACTACCTTTAAACTCTCTCACCTCCCACCCTCCCTCCCTTTTCTATCTTTTCCCTGGCCTTTTCTACTATTCTCCCTCGGTTTCCATCTCCCTCTCAGCCTCTCTCTCTGTTCTCAGTGTTGCTGTAAAGGTCAGGTTAGCTCCATGAATAAGCTGTAGATTTATGATGCTGCCATCTCCCAGGAATCACTGTGACCAGGGCCAAACAAAAACAACACTGCAATAGACCGCAATAGATCGCCGGAGCCCCATTCAGCAAACGCAGGGGTTATTAATGAGGCTACGGGCCGGTGCACTAGAGGTTGAGGGAGTGGTTAAAGCCGAGGGTAGGCACACACCTATACACACAGGAATGCACACAGACCTTTATGAACAAACGCATGTAGTATACAGCAGTGACTTCCAACCAGGGTACAAGTCTGCAGTTGCCAGGGGAGACGTGGAAAAATAGAAAATATGATTTTATTAAACTACATCCACATATTTGTGTTAAAGGCATAGTTTTACGCCCTTAGTTTGGAGAAGCAGCAGGAGCACCAGTGTTGGGAGCTAAGCAATGCACTGCCGTGGACAGAGTCAACAGCAAAATGTATCTTAGCCACCTAAAACATTTATACCAGTTTATGTGTACACTATATTTTGAATTTTCACTGCTTCACCTTGCCATCAGCGACCCTTTTCCACTGGGAAAACTGTTATATAAGCCAAATTTTGCTCTCTCCAAACTAACCACACTCCACTGGCAAAATTAGGCATTTTGCCTCGGTGCTGCCTTTATTGGTTAGTTTGGCTATGTTAGTAATTAAAATTAATTGTTATTATTATGTGACTCTGGTGTTTTAAAAGGTCAGTTGGGATTCACCAAAGTCACACAATAACACAAACATACAACAGATCAAGGCAGTGGTAGACTAGTAACTCCTGTGTTCTGCAAAGTAACACATTGTATTTTTTTAAAATGTTTTTTGAGCAAAAGAGAGTGATATTTGGCTTATGTAACGGTGGCTTTGCATAGGAAAAGACCATCTGATGGCAAGGTAAAGCTGTGAAAATATGCTAAATATATGGGGCTGTAGTAAACCAAAAAAAAAAATTTGTCAACTGAAATTCTATCTACTCTTCAACCAATCATTTGGCTGATGAGAAGAAAAACCTGCACATTATCTCTAAATCAGCCACAGTGCACTGAGTGCACTCTACCTGCTAGCCTATAAGTGCCAATCAAGGTTACACAACATTCATAAGAAAATGAATTCCTGGAGTTTGACCTTATCGTTTTCACACATAGCTCTATCATTACCTTAATGGTATGTCCATCAAATAGATTTAGCGTTACATTCAGCAGCAAAGCACACATGCACACACTGGCGACAAGTGTCACACTTCTCTATACAAGGAAAGCTCAGTGGTGACACAAACTTCCAAAAAAAAAGCACCATTAAAAAAAAAAAACAATACCGAACCTACTACTGATTATTTAGTTAGCTTACAATGAGGCTTCACGTTTACGCCGTTTCTCTTGATTGTCCCTCAATATTGTAACATTAGGCTGTCCCAGCCTGTGAGAATAGCCATATTATCAACATGGTAGCGCCAAATTTGACAGGATAGCCTATAAAATAAACACTTAAACAACATAAAACATAGTGAAACTTTTGAGTTTGAAGTCAGGTCCCAGACAGCCAATGGTGATCTATTACTGAGCTTGAACTGTTGCTGGCCCTCATTGACAAAGCAGTCAGGCGGAGTAAAATCCACAAACATGTTGTCAAAAATGAACTTTGATCCACTCAGCTCTTCTGTTCTCTGAGATTGGAGGGCCAGTGTAGCGATTTGTGCTGGTTTCTTTGACATGGTGTCAAAGATGGTGTTTGGAGCCAGTAAATGTTCAGTAAGTTGCCTCAGCCAAAAATAAAATATATCAGGTCTGCAACAATAATGGATTAAAAAGCGCTTACAGTAACGCCAGCGACTGAGAATTTGGTCAGCAAAGAGCATAGTGACCTCTCACTTGACCAACTGACCACAATGTGTCAGCTCTATAAATATAAGGCCTTTTTTAAGTGGCTAAAATATTTTGTTGCTGACCTTGTCCACAGCAGTACATTACTTATCTTGTGATCTGTAGCTCCCCTTTTCCCTTCCATGTAATGCAGTTTATTGCAATAGAGAGATGAAGTGAGACCAGAACAAATCCCAGTGACATTTCAACAATGCTATTAATTAAAAATGCACCTTCGTAGCAGAGCCTTTCTTAGTACAGTATGTTGTGTGACTCCCTTCATATGTTTAGATAAAGTTGGTAATGAAAAAAAGAAAATCTAATATCATTGTTTATTCAATATTTTAGGTTTTTAGAAACCTTTCAGGAGCACAGTTTTCCCTGAATTCAAAACCACTGCAGGTTTAATATTGCAGATTGGTAAAAGACTAATAATTTTAATGACTTTAATCAAAGTTGGGAACCATCGATAAGCCAATACAGTCTGCGCCTGCACACTGTTTTTTATGCCTGCGAACACTCACATATATACAAAGATACACAAACAACCTGATAAACGGTGATAATGAATATCAAGGGAAAAAAAGGACACAAGTTCAAGCATCAGCAATAACTTACTGAATAAAAACATTAAAGGCAAATAGGAACTAAAAACAGAATTTACATAAGTAAGCCTTATCATCCTGTGCAGTTCAATCAGTGTCTGCAAATATGAACATCTTTTTTTTCCCAAAACCAGACACTGTGACAGGCTGATTTCCTGGGGATATGGTCAAATGTTATGCTTACTATATGCACAAAGGGATAAAGCCTTTTTCTGTGTGTGCATAAAAGCTTTTTTATAGTAACACAACAGATTAAAGTCTTAATGCTGTTTTCAAGCTTTGGGAGAGAATTGTTCGTGTTCCCTTTGAACTATTCTATTATAGGAGGAAAATACATGTGATTTTCTTTGACATTTTCTTCCAGCATTTCACTTGAAACAAGGCGAAGTCTCCTCTGAGTACGCACTCCTGCACATATCTGGAGTTATATGTTGCTAAGGTGGGTTTTTCAGCGAACTGTTGGGAAATTTAGCACATCCTGTTTCACATATATAAAAATGTGAGGGAATTCTATGTAGTTAGGGGCGATGCTCAGACGCCCAGGCACTCAGACAGATAAAATTACCCATCTACACCTCCAGTCAGCCTCATTACTCCCTCCTTCCTCACGATTTCCTCACCCTGCTCCTGCACCCTCCGCCACCCTCGCGCCTCCCGCGGCGGATATTTTCACTCCCGCAAGTGTTGGGTCACAACAGGGTCAACCTCCAGTCAACAGTCTGGATTAAAATTTAACGAGAGCCCTGATGCATATTTCATTGTTCTATGCCCTCTATCCATCACGCTATATCCTCCTGGCTGCATGTCTTTCCTCACCTTCCTCCGCCGCTGGTGATCTGTTCTCCATATTTGTCCATCTCCTCAAGGCAGCTAATTGTACTCATAGCGTGGCAGTGATTGACATGCAGATCCATTAAGATACCCTTCCTGTCAGAGTGAAAAATAAAAAATAGTCTACAAGATTGTCACTTTTCAAAAAATCAAATTACAGCACTCACAGCAAAGGGGGATTCAGTCGAATGTCTCTCGTCTGTGGTGTGTAGGTAGCAGGCTTTAAAACTGAAAAGGTTACCTGAGCACAAAGTAGAACGCAAACAGCTTTAACAAAGAGTCATACAGCGGAGATCAAAATATTTGCTTTATTGTAGGTGCACCAAAAGTAAGATTGAAATCAATAGCAAGTGTTTCAGTCCCTCAGTTTTTCATCAGCCTTTACAGATTCACTGGAATATACCAGGCAGGCACAGGTGCAATCAATGAGTCATCCATCCAGTTAAGAAGAAAAAACATACTAAAACAGCAAAGATATATATGTGTGTATATATATAAAATAACAGTGGGATTATTAGGGGCTGTTAGACATAGTTACTCATTGTAGCTCAGAAAAAACAAGTAAAAATAAAGTACTGAGATGATGGTTGTTGACAGAAAACATGCCTGATGATGACTTATATTATGCCTTTAATATTTGAGTGTAGCGTTGATGTGCACTTATTTCTCCTCAGTGTACTGCACAAAGGAAACGGTGGAGCTGCTCACAGCAAAAATACAAAAATTGTCGAGGCAAGGTTAACAAATTCTATTTATATAAGTAAATATGTTAGCTATTAACTGTGAAGTAAATTCTTAGGCTTTATTATTAAATATATATAGCAAAATAAATAAAAAATAGATAAAATACAAGAGAATGAAGTGATAGTAGAACTTTCAATGACAAAGAAGAACCGAACGTCCACCCATTACACATAAACCACAGACACAGACATAAAGTAAGTAATCATAAGCCTCAGAAAATAGAAAAGTTCTGTTTGCCTTTCAGCTTTGTGTGTACATTTGAGATTTCTGGCTGCTGCGTCTCGAATGAGCTGGAGCCTTATTTCTTTTGATGTGTAAGATGAATTTATATCAGTACAAATTATGAGAGAACTCAAGAAAAGATTTTGGAAAACAAAAGTTTTAAATCTTTGGAAAAAGAAAACATTTTGCTTTGCTTCTTTTGAAGTTTAATTGGCCTCGAAGTCAGCAGCAGCTTGATTGATTTCTGCCAGCACACATGTTAGAAACAGTAAAGTACTTCTCTCATAATAACTGCAAAATCAGCATACTATGTCAATTAGTATAGAGTACAAACTTGTATTAGTTAGTATATGGAATAAGGACACAGCTCCATTACTTTGACATTTTGGGGATCAGCTTGTTTTTTGTGGAAGTTAGATGGAGTTTTTGAATGAATTTTGTGTCTCTGTGCTCACCAGAGAAAGATGGTGTGGGATGTGTTAGCTTGGCCAGGAACTGGGAAGCTAGCTTCTGCCAACGTAGGTCAAATGTTACATCTGGTAACTAACTACTCATGGTTATGACAAGTGTAGTGGTATAATTTCTCAGCCTGTGCGCATCAGTTCCTGTGACCCTCCTTGTATTAGGGATAGATAAGAAGTGTGTTTGTGCTCAAGGACTCACTGGGACTGAGCTGCCAAGAACTAGAACGATCATTGGATGGGAATCGGTGGAGAGGCGCACAAGGGGGCAGATGTAGAGGGAGAAGGTGCATCTGATCCGTCCCAAGCAATCTAACGAGAAAGACGTGGCTTTCTGATCTGTCTCGGGTGATCTAACATGAAAGACTTGGCTTGGATGATGTTTTTTTAAAAATAGCTGACCAAGCAGGCCAAACCTGAGCATGGCAGAAATGATCAGCCATGATGAGTGTGGGAAAGTGCCAGAAAAACATACACAGGTGTGTTTGGATGCAAGTTGAAATGTCAAAGGGAGGAGGGGGCTCCCCAGAGTCCCCAAGTAGTATGCAGAGACACCAAATAGTATAAAAAGAGACGTATTGGGTTTTGTTCTTTTTTCCTGCACCAAGAGATCAATAAACTTCTTGTAACCAAGGCTGCTCTTTCTCCATTGATCTTTCTTTGTCTTCAGTTTTGACGTGAGATATTTTTGAAGATTGGCTTTTCAACCAAGTTTAACAAGGTGTAGTGGCCTTGAGCCAGGCCACTCTATGCATGATTTTAGAGACTGTTTGATACAACAATAGGCTTTCAAGCGGTTAAGTTGTGAGAACACTGCTGCTTGGCAACAGCAACATGAACTGTCAGCATCCAGAAGCCACCGAAGCAAACAGTTTATCAAGCTAGTGAGCAGGACGGTAAGATAATGCAGGAAATACAAAGGCATAATGAAAAGATGAGGCTGTTGGAAATATCAACATTTTGCTACGCTAACTGTTGATGTTTTTGTTGGGTCAGTAAACCAAGGCTGAAATTAATAGCTTGTCCTTTTATTGCAATATTTGGAGTACCCGGATGTATTGCACCAACTGGTCTGGTCCTAATTGCAAAGTCAGTTAAGAGTTGAAACGGATGTGACACCAGTTGTACAAACAGAGTACATTGCTAGGACACATTGGTACAAACCTCCTGCTGTCTTGCTAATTTGTAACTAATTATTTCTGATTTGTGTCAACTTTATGGAAGCTCAAGAAAGAGAGACAATTTCACAGACACTGAGAAATGTGTAATAACTAATAAGAACAAGCAGCTGACTTGTCAAAAAATTCCAGAGAACATAAATGATTGTTCAAACTCGAGCAGCCTGAGTCAGAAAACAAAGTATGGTTAGTCAAAAAATATAGAAACAGCCTAAACTTTTTTTTTAATAAATAAAATAAATACAAAAATACTGTGCATAATTTAGTTTTATTAGTTTTACGTCATTATGTAGACTTCAGTGTCCCTGATAAGAGGAAGTTCTGTTTCTATCAAATTATATTAAATTATTAATTTTTTAAAAGGGAAGACATGAACGCAAATTAGTTCTCTTTTTTGACTAAGGACTTAAAAAAAAAGTGAACTATGAAAGTGTAGTTGATTTTAATGTCCGTGAACTGAACTTTGAGCAAGCTGTTCTTAAGTGTGTACTGGCATAACACTGGGCAGCAGAGCTGAGCTTGCATAACAAGCAATGTAAGCAGTTATTTCTGGTAAAAAAAAAAAGAATTAAAAAGTACTGCAATGTCACTACTTATTAAATGCCTAACTTACCCAATGATGGCTGGTATCACAAATTAATTCCTGCTGCCTAATTAATAATTCAGTTCTTGGCCCTAAATACTCCTCATGCACACTATGCAGGTTGCTGACTGAGAGCACAATTTTTATTTCACTTCAAGCGCTGACTGTCACTCTAAAAAAAAAAAAAAGAAAAAAAAAGTCCTACAGCTAGCAGTTTGTCTGTTCTCAGTTTCAAAAACTAAAATGAGGAAGTAGGGAGAAGGGAGCTGTGAGAGAAAAAATAGAGGGTTTAACATCTCTTCTCATTAAGGCGGAGTAGCTGGAGTCTGACTTCACTTCTTCCCATAGGTTCCCATGGTGAAGAAAGAATAATGTCACGCTGGTTAAAGTACAAGATTTTACTTTGTTTTTCCATTCCTGAAGGGAGCTCTTATCATTAGCTTTCATTTCCAAAGGATTAGATTTCCCATGGATTTAATTGCAATCCCCTAAACCCCAGTATCCTCTTGTCTAACTCTCTGTCTCTGTGGGGGAATTCCACCTCAGCGGTCTTGTCTGTCTTAACCACAGCGATCGTCCCTCCCGTCTACCTGCGTCTGTCTGGTGCTTTCTAGCCTCTGTGCTGCTGAACTCTCGCTGACCTGACAGTAGACTGGTTTAACCCAGCGGTAACCCCACATCCACTTGTCTCATCATCACCCCCACCAGCTCAGGAGGAACCCAACCGCACACACACTCACACACACTCACACACACACACACAGCTCATTCATTCAAGCAGCACGGTTGACTGGCAGAGTGAATTGCCTCGCACTAAATAAAGTTCTCATCCATTTTTAATCGCGGTACGGAAAGCAATGAACAAAAAAAAAAAAAAACAGCAGACAGGATATATATGCAAGCTTCGAAATACAGTAGGCACACAAACAAACAAACATGAAAGAGTATGTATGCGAGCTCCAGCCTCAAAGCGGTGTGAAGCTACTGTAGGTGGCTTTAGTCAACAACACACAGTCTGCTGCAGGGGGGCTCGTGGCAAACAGAGCATATGGCTCTTTAGAAACTGTGCTGCTTATGAATGGAAATCAGTCCGCAGATGTTTGTTTGTGCCCAAACATTCCCGTGGAGTGTATTTACTGGACATGTAATAGGGTTTCTTCCCTGATGAGTACTTATTATGGTGTTGTCAGAGATGATAAGAAACTATAAAGATTCACAGATTCAGTTCTCGCCTTCTTGGCAAACACTTCCAGCTACGTGTCAAAACATCCAAACGCGTCAAACACCCGGCAATTACGGCTTTTGCGAGGTCATCCGTCGGCCACGCCATCGCACACTGATCATTTTCTGTGTTGAAAGCACGCGCTGAAAGGTTGAAATCTGAAAATATAATCATTCAATCCATCAATCAGTTGGAATTTATTTTTGAAAACATTCAACAGCCGAGGAGGACTCGTCTTTTCAAGATGTACCTCAAATCGTCTTTTGTGCTCTGAAATATTTCCGCTCTCCAACACTCTCAGAAATGAAGGTGATAGCTAGAACTATAAAGTGTTCTTCAGCTTGTCCCCATAGGAGAACCCTTTTTGGTTCCTGTTAGAATCCCTTATAAAGGTTCCACTTGGAACCCTTTCAGAGAGTTCTACAAGAACCCAACATAAAGGGTTGTACGTAGAACCATATGTGAAAGGTTCCTCCCAGAACCTCCTATGAGAGGTTCTAGAGGAAACTCTTCTTTGGTGTAACGGTTCTACCCAGAACCCTCTCCAGAGGTTCTGTCCGGCACCATTCCACCATCTAAGCATGCCAAAGAGAACCCACCCAGGGAGAACACTTTTATATTTATATTCTATGGGTTTATCAAGAAAAACAAACAAACAGGAGGTTAAAGGGTTTAATCTAGAACCCACCCAAGTGGTTCTACCAAGAACCTTTTTAAATGCCATGGATTTTATCCAGAACATACTGAGGGGGTTCTATAGAGAACATTTTTATGTTTTAAACATTTAATCTAGAATCACTGAGAATTGTTTTGTATTCCAAGGGTTCTATCTAGAACAAGCTCTGGGAGTTCTCCAGAGAACACTTTTATATTCCAAAGGTTTTATCTGAAACCCACCCTGATAATGGACCCTTAATACATGAGTTCTTCTAGGATTCGAGCAATGCTTAAACTTTTTCTTCTAAAAGGGTTCTTAGGGCAAAAAAGGTTTCAAAGAACCCTTGATAAACCCTTTCTTCAAAAAAAGAGATCTTCAGAAGAAAATCGTTCTGGGTAGAACCTCAGCCCTTTAAGAAGAACCCTTTTATGAACCCCTGTTTCTGAGAGTGTACATCTCCTTTCTCTACTCATATCACCAAAAACAGAAAAATACATTATCTGTCTCTAAGAAGGATGTTGTCAGGACACTCCAGCTCAGCTTGTCATTGCTTTTAATAAAAAAAAAAAAAATCTGATCTGGGAGTTGAAGCTTTTTGCACCCAATAAAAAAAAAACAACAGCGTAAGATTTAAATGGAAAAAAAAGGCATGAACACAATGCACCACAAACAAGACCAGGGACAGTATAATGGCAGTAAAGGAATGCATTAAATAAACATTACAGTAAGATGGCTTCTACATTAATGTTATACATGGCAGAAAATCTGAATGAATCACCCATTAGTTGAGTGGTGAATTTGCTTCCTCTTTGTCAAATAAGAGGCTCGACAGAAGAGATGGAGGACAAATGATTGCTGCACTGTAATGGGACGCAAATAATATGCTGTGAAAGCACTGTAGTAATGGTGTCTGAGTGTGTGTCTGGGCTCATGATGTCTGCAAATTAGTGTGTGTGTGTGTGTGTGTGCGTGCATTTGAGGAAGGTTTGTCAAGTGTAAAAATGAACTGTATCTACAGGTTTGTTTTATTACAGTATAGGGCTGTGTCGGCAAAGAATTTTTTCAGTCGAATCAGATTTGGCCGTCCAATATGAATGTTCAACGATTTGTTCTTTCTTTTTTCAGTTCGGTGTGTCACACTAAATCCCTTTGTCCACCTACATGACAGTGTTTTACCAAGAGTCATGTTTTCATACCTTTCTTTGTCAAGTCTGTGGTGCATCCCAGCGCACAGCGGAGCATCTCTCCCAAGACTGCGGGCACCGTCAACTGCCCTGCACGCCCCGCCCTCCGTCACGCCATGACTTAAGGAATTATTTTGACCAAACCCGAGCTGGTGATTGTTGAAGCATTGGAAAGACATTCTGAGACGTTTTTGACATTTTATTTTGTTTCTATTGAGTTTTAATGAAGGAGACAAGTGAAATTGCAGTTTTTTTCTGTTTCTATGGATGCCATGCTGTTGTTTTGCTCTGTGTACAATGACACAGCAAAAAACAAGAGCTGAAACTTGTTTACCATCCATTCGTTCCACCTTCTTTCATCAATTAGCCACCAGTGCATGTTGTCAGAAGGATTTTTTAAATAAACGCGCCAGCAAGTATATAAATGATGATTCACCTTATTTATTATTCTTCGCTGAAATGCTCTCCCTGTGTATTTTTGTAAGCTTCTGTCTCTTTCATCCTGTTATTGTAATGCACACTGACTGACAAAAAAAAAAAAAAAAAAAACACACACAAATGCTGGACTGGAAGAATCACAGTTGAATGAGGGCTTTCTTCAACTTTCAGGGGGCAGCTCTAGTACAGATATGTATGTGTGTGTGCATATACTGGGCATGATTGCGTGTATATTTGTTGTTGAAAGTGGTACTAAGAGCATTACATGGCTGAGCGCTCCAGTGACTCCCAGCAGGGCTTTTAGACAACTTAGTGTCCACCGTTTTGTCTTGTAGCACACCAACACCTTCTCTGGGTCACTGCAAGGTTGCCGTTGTGTGTATGAGTGTGTTTGTGTGTTTGTGTGTGAGTGTAGGCAGGCACGCATTTGAATTACTGTCTGCGTGAGTGACAGATTGCCCTTTACTGCAACATAAACTCCTCGTGCAGAGTGGTCAATCAAGATCAAGTCAGAAAGTGGCACCACTTTGCTGTTTCATCACACTCAGCAGAATAAAATGAACTAATTTCCAAAATAGCCTGAGAAGAGTCCTGCTGTGATCAGTAGATTAGTAAAAACATGAAGTGGTTCACTACATCAACATAGCTTTGCAAGCTTCAAGGGCAAAACTAAAGTGAAACCTGCTCTGCCAGGAAAACATAAATTTAGAACAAATAAATTGATGTTTCAAATGATGGAAAGCAATGACTTTGGTTGCCAACTTAATATTCCAAAAATATTAAATGAACAACAATAACAACATGATAACAGGATCAAAGATTTTTCTTTTTTCCCCAATCCTTAAAGGAGTAGAGGGAAGGATGACATGTCTTTTTAGACAAATAATAAAAAAAGAAGAAGCAAATATACACATTTACAAAACCATATCTACCATCTATCTACATCTACATCTCTTATATAAGTGTTTGTATAGTAAAGTCTCAGTTTTCATTAAGATGCATAAAATAGTGTGATGGTTTTAAGAGCCATTTGAAGCTGTTAAATCACAGTCTACAATCACCAAATCGTATTTTAAATGCAGCTGAAATGTGTGCCTCTTTGCACTGTGCAATACAAACATTTCACATTAACCTACAAAACATGACAACCGAAGAGGATCACTGTCGGTGGGTAAACGACCCGGAGCTAACGTTAGCTGCCAGCCTGACACACAGTGTGGCTAACGTTAGCAGCGCTAGCAGCAGCAGCCTGCTCTGCATGCAGGTTAATGTCCGTGTCTGTGCTTAACGTGGTCGCATGTTGGTCCAGTTGAGTAATCATATACCAGTTTATTCTGTCACAGTCTACATTCGACCTTATTTCCATTTTCTAGATTAAAACACTGCCAAACTGTGCTGGTTTTACAAGCTGTCATCTGTCCAACTTTGCTGAATAAAACATCCGGGGTTGCGTGGGCCATCTGGGCATATGCGCTTACGATGTGCATGAATGAAATATTGATAAATATTGATAAATAGGGTGGAGACATTCAATCGTGTAGATGACTAATCATGCACATACCTACTTACATACCTACTAATGTGAAACCTTATTGTTACAAGAAGAAACTATACTATTTATCTTGTTATGATGTCAATTATTTCATGTTATAATGTGATCACTTTATAACGTGACTTATAAAGATAAAATATATCCACTATTAGAAGGTAAAACTTTTACATTATAACAAGATAAATAGTATATTGTGATATCACATGATAATTTTGTTTGTCATAACATGAAAATATCTTGTTATAACAAACTTTTCATGTTTTAACATATTAATCTTTTTTTTTTTCTTTTTTGCAGCAGTACGGAGCCATAAAGCGTCTAAGTTCATTCATGAACTTAGGAAATAACAGTAGGACAAAGCTCTTGGCAGCTGAGAAGAACTCAATCCACTCATGAAGGCCATGTGACCAGGTTGAAAACTCTGGATAAAACCAGTAAGTGAACCTTTAGTTGTGATTGTTTTGTCACTAAGATTTCCAAAGTTAAGAATGGATTTTGAAAGTTAGTAACAGTATTGCATCCTCCTGCTCTCTGCTTTTTCATTTATTGCTGTCACCTTGATTCTCCTCCCTGCTAAGATTTCAATACTTTCCAGCTCCAAATATTTGCTCCAATAAGTCCGGTATACTAAGATGTATACCGCCTTCTGGAAAGTTGTCAATAATTAATACCCTCAACTTGTTTTTTGATGAAAAACAGTATCATTGCACCCCTGGTGGACACGCTGATTTTTTTTTTTCCTACCTGTAAACAACTTGGAAGCAACACGGGGCTGAATTTCAAAAAGCAGAGTTTGTAAACTTTTACATCTCCTGTGTCTCTCCGACTGCTCTCCTCGACTGGAGGCCACAAACCAAACTGACAGTCAGAAAAGACAGTTTCGTGAATGAAACAGCACATTTTCTCAGGGCACCTGTGATTGATATTTTATTCATCCTGCTCTTTGCTCCTGTGCTTTTCCTCTGTAACCTGAAAACAACAAAAAAACCAAACAAACCTCTTATGATTATTTGCATGAGCATCTGTGCATAGGGATTTTGTTTGTGATATGCATACATTTATGCACTGGTTTCAGAGGAATATCAGTCGTAAACTTTCCCATCGTTGTGTGTATCCCATTGTTAATTGATCTGAGATGAAACAGCCAAAGCAGACGCTCTGCTCTGTCAAATTCACGATTAAATACATTCCCCGCCCTCAAAAGCATCAAGCGATGCCTGATAAAATGGAATACTCAAGCAACGCCACTGTCACACGACGCAGGCGGCCCCCAACGGAAAAAACACCAATTACAGATGGCAACAAACGCAGACTCTAACCCTGGGAGATTCCTCCATGGCACAGAATTCAGTGCAGATACGAAGAATGGTCCTTATTAAAATGCTCAAGACAGATTAGAATGAATAGAGAATGCTCGCCCTTTGAATGCTGATTAAAATGAATACGGAATGGCTCCACCGAACGGCGAGCGCTATGCAGCGTACAGCGAAACTCTTCAGACTGTACTTGTTAATATTTAAAGGGAGCCGTGTGAAATCCAGAGTCGAGGGTGGCTGAGGGAAAAGGGTGAGGGTGAAGTGGGGAAGGAAGGAAAGACGGGTTGAGTCGGGGAGGGGGTGAGGCAGAGCAAATGGAAGGAAATGCTTGATCATGACTGCAACAAGAAAGCGCCAGAGAAAGAGCCAGAGAGAAGAAGAGCAATACGGCCGGCCGCTGTTATTCGTTTTCATTTGAACCCCTGAACCCTGAATGACTTCCCGTGGGTAGAAACAGCTTGTCAGCGCTGTGTGTGCGATAGTGTGTGTGCGTGCGCGAGAGAGAGAAAGAAAAAGAGAGTGTGTCCACGCTTACATCAGCAGTTCAAACCCCTCATTTCACCGCCTCAGCACCCCTCAGTATTGCACCCTGTTCTCTTTACGCCCCATCTCTTTCCCTCTATTTCGCCTCCACCCGGCCACCACCCCACTGTGTCACCAGGACGGCTATTTACTCCTCCTGGGTGACGTTCACAACACTTATTTCTCTCTGTCTGCCTGCAGCTTGTTTTACCGGCCTTCAGTCAGCCTGCTTTGACTTATCTGACTGGTTTCTTGACTGGCTGTCAATCAGTCTACTGGTCAGTTACTCAGTCGGTCTGTATCTCTGACTGGACCTCCTGTCAGCCCATTTGTCAGTCTGTCTCTGAGATTCTTCTCTGAGAGTAAGTCTGGCAGTTCCCATATGGACACGATATGGACAAATGTTAGTAAATGTTTATATATACAGTATATATATATATCTCTGTTTGAAACTTGGAAATAAAACAGTCTTACCAGATACAAGGTCCTTTGCAAATTATGTACTATGAACTATTGCTCCCATTTTGCATGAGCTGAAGTAAGAGATCAAAGACTGTTTCTCACACAAAAGGTTTATTCCTCTCAAACTTTGTTCATAAACTTGTTCAAATTCGTGCTAGTGAGAACTTCTCCAGTGGCATGAAGAGATGCTGATTTAAACAGATTGATTATAACACAGGTGTGCCTTGGACTGTTCACAATAAAAGTCCACTCTGAAATGAGCGGTTTTACCTTGGAAAAAAAAAAAGACATTGACACTGTCATGACCTCTCCTACCAGGGAACAAAAGTGGACCGGAGCACACTGATTAATTCACTAACTTTAATTGTGGAAACAGACCAACGTTTCAATACTACTGTGTCTTCATCAGAGTGTTGAAACTTTGGTCTGTTTCCACAATTAAATCGGCTGGCTCACCCTGATATTTCCCCCCAAAACCTATCCAGTCACTCATGTTTAAACCAACCCAACCCAAGCAATGAAGGCATGGGTCATGACTTTGCCCTCCTGGGAAAAAATGGTATATGTAGCTCTGTGTGAAATAGCCATAGTTCAGTGCCTAATAAAGGTCTGTTCTCAAGATAAAACTGAACATGTTAGAGTGGCTTTTGATTGTGAGTCCACTTATAATAATCCAATAATCCACCAATAATCATGCTGGATTTGAACAAATTTGTGAAATACAATTTGAGAGAAATTAACCTTTCGTGTGCATAGAGGGCGTCTTAGATCTTTTACTTCAACAAATGAAAACTGGGATCAAAATGTGTGTGTGACAGTAAATCCACATCCATTAGTGAATAATCAAAATACGGCTGGTTGTAGGTAGGGCTTATAAATAATATCTCTATATTTTTATCAGTATCTGAGGTTACTACTGCATGCAGTGGCTGGTGCAGTCATTTTGGCAAGTTGTTTAAGTGGCGTGAGGCACAAGTACATTGTTCATGAATATTTAGTTGAAACATTAGGGCTATGCAATCATTAAAAAGTCTACAAAGTACCTAAAATAGGCTAAACATTGGCTAACTACAAAATCCAAATGCTCTTGCATATATTTGTTAGTGATAAAACCAGAATAACATAATATTCTATAATAATATATCACTGTGAAAGGAGCCATTCTGCATAATGAGCACTTTTACTTTTGATAATTCAGGTACATTTTGCTGATAATACTTTCATACTTAATTCAGTGCTTTTACTTGTAATTGAATATTTTAGACCATGGTATTTCTACATTTTACTTAAAGGACCAGTGTGAATGATTTGGTGAGTTTGCAGATGTAAACACATCATCTCACTCTCCCCTTCTGAGCTTGTAGAGGAGGTTATGAGTGCAAAATGCTTAAGTCCCTCTCTAGAGTTCTGGGCTACTGTAGAAATATGGGTTGCAACATGGTGACCTCCATGGACGAAGACCCGCTCCCTCTGTAGATATGAACAGCACATTATAAGGTAACGATAACACAACGATTCCTATTTTCAGGTGATTATACGCTATTATATGCTGAAAACATACTCCTTAATATAATATTCCATTCCTGCCATTTTCTGCCAATAGATCCCTGTAAATCTCATTGTACACACTGGATCTGAATACTTCTGCTGCCATTGTATTTCAGTATGCTTCAAACAAAGTGCCTGTTGGAAAGTCAAACACCGTCTGTTATTCCCCCCCCCCCACACACACACACGCCATTTCAGCGTTGGAACGTTGCCCACTTCGCGCTGGGACTGGCCAGGTGTTTGGTGGAGAGAAAGTAAGACAGGGTTTAAATTTCTCTCCCATCCCATCCTATTTTTTCACTCTTTACACAGCTGCTTGATTCACTTTTCTTGTGTACAACTGAGTGCAACTCTATCAATGCCTTCAAGGCGAAACTGTCCAAATGTCCAACTTTTAAAGGCAGGCTGCCTTTAAAAGTTGCCAAACAGAGCAGCTATTAACTTTCCTGCCTCCAGACGTGGTGAGAACTAGTTTGTCTCCAGCGCACTTCAGCCAGCCTTGACCTGCACTCTGCTTTGTTCACACTACAGTCCACATAGACGGGTGAATAACTGGAACACCCTACACAGCATCTGAAAAGATGATCCACTTACATTATCGTGATAACAGCATTTCAAGGACAGACCTCAGTTTTCAGCTACGACAACTGTATTTTTTGCAGTAATGAAGTTTGGAGAGGGCATCTTTGTTGTTTCAGTAAAATAGTCTCAAGTATGTGAACACACAGGCGAACACAAACACATGAGCTAAAAATCAAGTGTTCACAGTATTTTGCCAGTGGCGGCGCGTGTGGATGTTTTTGCCGGTAACTCCTTCGAACTTATCTACTTTTCTCTTTTGAACTAAACTTTTAAGATTTATTTCTGAAACACGTACACTCGTAGGCTTTAGAAAATGAAGCGTGGGGTTTCGATCAAAGAACAATGTACCCTGAGACCATCAACAAATGCAGTCGTCATCTTTCAGCAAATCAATCAGATCGGCTGGACGCACCGCTATGGACAAGTGTATATGTGCATATGTAAATAAGTGTATATATTGTTTTATTTTCTGTTGTTTTATACAATTCTACTCAGAATTTAATTAATTATTTATATTAGGGCTGCAACTATCCATTATATTCATTGTTGATTAATCTTAGTTGTTTAGTCTGTAACATGTCACAAAATAATGAAAAATGTTGATCAGTGTTTCCTAAAGCCCAATATAATGTCTTGTTTTGTCTACAACCCAAAAATATTCAGTTTACTGTCATAAAGGAGTAAAGAAACCAGAATATGTTCACATTTAAGAAGCTGGAATCAAAGAATTTTGACTTTTTTTTTTCTTAAAAAAATACTCAAACCAATAAATTGATGATCAAAATAGTTAGCGAGTAATTTGATAATTGATTAATCATTGTAGCTCTAAAACTGCACATTTTCAAAAAATGCACTAAAGAATTATTTCCTCACTGTATTTGTGCATGTGTACAGTATATATGTAAACGACTGTATGTTTTGTTTTATTTTCTTTCGTATTTATCTTATTGTACTCTGAATTTAACTAATTATCTATATATCTTATGTATTTGTAGACAGAACGATATATTGGTCGGCTAATATTATCTGCCCAATATTGGCCTATCACAGCTACATCAGCCTATATCTGTATCAGAGTTATCTATATCAGTTTAATACTGATGCCTCTATATGACTTACACCTACAGAGCATCCGTGTGAAGACTGACTATTTATTCTTAATGGCTGCCAGCGGGTCAGATAGTCCTTGAAATCAGATGAAACCATCCTGTGTTTACATTTTCACAGACAAAGTTACAGTGAGTAGTACATTAGCCAGTTAAAAGGAAGCAAGAGGAGATTTTTTATTTAGATAATTTTATTTTTGATGTTATATTTCGTGGTGGTCATGGTGGAAACACTTCCACTTTTGTCTAAAGAGTCTAAGTTCTTTGTTGTAGGTTTAATTCAAGTTTAGTATAGATATCATTTGTTCAACTTGTGTGTGTTGTTAAATTTATAGTTATTTGTAATAATTAAACTGTTTTTATGACTGTTTCAGTGCCCTTTTGTGGAAAAGTTTAAAGCTTATTGTTCAACTATACTGTAATGTAATATATACTGCCTCCATTTACAAGTCTTTGTCACAAGTGTTGGATAAACACATTTGAGGCAAATCTTAGTTTTCCTCACGAGTCTCAACCTACTATTTGATCGTCTTACAGCACAAAATGCTCTTTATGTTAATCAGTTAACTAACTAATCCCACTTAAACTGCACCGTTTGAGACCCATTAATTACGTAATACAGCATGAGTCATGGAACACATAGCACCCATACATCTTTATTCAGCTCCTAATGGGACTCTATCTGTATGTGTGCGTGCATCTGCTCACTGAGGTGCAACCAAGCGTGTTTGTGTGTCCGTGAGTGTGTGTGCATGCCTGCATAATTTAATTCAAACCTTTACAAGGTGTGAGCTCGTGCTTCAGCTCTGTGTGTGTGTGTGTGTGTGTGTATCTGCCTTCGTACCTCATACGTCTTTATTTTACTCTCATAATTAACAATCCAGCTTCATAGATGCTCATCCTCTGTGACAAATGAGGTCTGTGTTGGCCATGACCTAACCAAGGTCTGTTGTCTGTTTTAATGCTCCGGGGAGGGAAGTTGAGAAATGGGTCGGGAGAAAGAAAGGGATAGAGGAGTGCGTGTGCTTGTGCTGACCTGTGCGGGTTATTAAGGCCAGGATTCATGTTATTGTAAACCCCACAGAGAGAAGGCTTGGCTTTGATTCAGAGGACGCTCAGTAGAAATAAGGAGGGTAAGATGCTGGTGGCACCGTTGCCTCCCTGTTTAATCTTCTCTTGATGTTATACTGTAGGTGCACTGTAGACGATATGATAAAAACAGAAATCCAGCTTTCAAAATGGGCGCTCTCAGCTCCTGAGAGATTTCATTTAATCATATCTTTTCATCTCTCTCAGTCTTCTAAAGTGAACACCAATTTACACAAGCTGTGGTTTGCAAACAGATCCAGAGTTGAGATTTTTTTTTTCTTTTTTTGAAGTTTTGCCAAGATTTCTTTACAGCTCTACAGTAACTTCTAATGAAGAGTCACATTTTCCTGTTTTTCCTCCCTTTTGATTGCTTCTTTACAGGAGAAATATGTAATAAATTCACTGTTATTTATCTTTAAATGACCATGATATGCCATCACAGATTTTGGGCCCTATTCAGATGATTTATAGCGTGTCGTCTAAAGTGTATGGTGCACATGTATTTAGGGTGTGTCCAGCTCCACTTTGCTATTTAACAAGCATATAATGTTGTGTAGAAAGACATTTTATTTAGTCTCTTAATAGGTGTCTTTTGGGTGTAACATGAATGAAACCAATCAGAATGCCATCTCCCATTCCCTTTAAGAGCCAGGTGAACCTGCATCTGAAGCATTGCCATTAAAACAACAGATTCCACAAGTTGAGAAGTCGACAGGATGCTGAAATGACCCACTCATATTGATTCAGGCACTGCGATTAATCTGCACATATGGAAACAGTACGTGAGTTACTGAAAACCATGAAAGAATACACTCATATATCAATACAACACAGTCACCTGGAAAGCTTGAGCTGTTCAACATCATTTAAAAGATGATTTAAATATCAGACTCTGCTTACAGTTTCATCTCCATGCTCACTGTAATGTCACTGCAGCAGATACCATTAATATTTAAGCAGCAAAACTAAAAACTGTTTGAAACTTTATAGCGCTGGTTCCCAATCACTGCTTTATAGGACAGAGGAAATGGCGCTTCGACTGTGTGTGAGACCTTTTGGATGTGTAGAAGAGCACAGAACATTAATTATCAGATCCTGGTGATGCTGTTGGATTTAAACAATCAATAAAGTTACACTAGCTGTGCCTAAATGGTACAGACCCTCTTTCTTATGCGCACACAGCTTTGGCTTGTTTCATCCACCTGCAACTCATCCGCCATTGATCAGAATGTTTTTTTATGAGCTGAGGATTAACTGCAATAGAAGCAGAGCACCTGTGTGTTGTGAATTCACCTTTGTAGGCTCAGGTGGCTGTCTGAAAAATGTGTCCTTTCATTATCAGGAAAATATTGTGCAATTGACTTTAGACCAGTTTTGTTTTTGCAGCTAGATTGTCATGTATGTCACCACTGCAGCTGACCACTCCTCATTTTAAGACCAGCACACCCATGGGATGGGCACATAGATGGGCACAAGATACTTATACGATGTGGGCACCTAGTGAGAAAATGACATACGCATCAGTCAGAAAATAGCAATGACAGCTGCTCTGTGGTGTGTGCCACTTTGTGCCAGTTGGAAGACTTGTTTTCTGACCTCCTTTGAAATTCCTGCTCTGGGCTGGAATAACTTTTAATTTGCCTGTTTCACATTAAATAGAGTTTCTGAGCTTCTGGAGAGAATGAGGCAAAGGGAAACAACTCACTTCAACCATAGATCGTATGTTAAATAGGGATTCAACCTATTTATAATATGATATATGGCTCTAACTTGCTATTTGAATTGCAGTACTCATTTTTGGACATGCAATTGTTGCTCCTTTAAAGGAGAAATCTTTAATATATTTAGAGTACTATAATAAATCATAAAATGACCGTGACATGTCATCAGAAATTAATGAATGTTAAGTTGAAAAACTCACTTCTCTGACAGCAACACTGCAGCCATGGTGACCTCCTTTGAAATTTCTAATCCAGGCTGGAAAAAATGTTTTTGTTTGCCTGTTTCATGTTAATTAGAGTTCAAATTAATGCTGAATTTTCACAGAATGAGTACGTGTCGGTTTATGAGAATCATTAATTATCTTTTAGAAGGAGAAAATGTTTTTATTGGTTTAATTGAGCAATATGTTATTGGGGTCTGTACTATATGTGTATTTTCAGAGCAGTGGGCTTTTATTTTCATGATGACGGGCTCAGCCTCACATTGACAGCTGATCAAATTACAGTGTAGGACTCTTTGTAAATTTACAATGTTGCGCTCGCCTTGTGCTCCTGTAATGTCCCTGCAGCCTGCCTGAGCTTCCTTGCTTCTGGAGAGGAGGGAAACGACTCGCTCCAATCATAGATCGTATATTAAATAGAGATTCAACCTATTTAATATACAGTCTATGGTTCCAACTCACCTTTTGGTCTGTAGCACTCATTTTTAGACACACAGTCGCTACATATTGCCCTTTTAATGCATTATGGTGACAGCAAATAGATGGGTATGTCTGTGTTTGAAGCCACAATGCAGCACTTCGCAACTTAGACAGGTCTAGGTCTTGTACTTAGCTATGCTTGACTGAGTTCTGTGAGTCACTGCCCCGGCACTAATGAAACTCCGAAGATGGAACTGATGATGAAAACGAAATGTAAGACTGACAACTGTTGAGACGCGCAGGGATGTGGAGATAACAGGAAGCGATTCGCTCCCCCGTCGAGAAACATGTCAGGGCCTGTAATGAGTCTTCCTGTCTCATATGAAATGAAAGCGTGCCATTATCACAACTCCATCATTCTCACATTACAAGTGAAATTACAGGGTGCATAGAAAGGAGAAACGGAGAGAGAGAAGGTGCTAAGCAGAGGACATGAAATCATCATAAGAATACCTTCCAATTTCCAGAAATATTGTCTCCTTTATGGGTGTGTATATTCCATAGGATCTCCAAGTGGAGAAAGGGATATGATAAATTATGTTTCCATTCATATTAAGCCAGATTCATTTCAAGGCGAGCGTGTCATCACAGTGCCAAAAGAAAAATCCATTATTAGCAGCGGAAGTTTTGTATTGGCTCCTGCGAGAAAGATCAAGGAGGAGGATGAAACATTGCTGCATGTAATTACCAGAAAATTCTAACTGTGCTTAACTAAAAATAGACACGATAACAGTAGCAGATATGGATAATTTTTTTGACAGGACCGACTATAAGGGGAGGAAATATGGTGAAAAAAATGGTGGGGTTGGACATTGTTTAGCTCTTACCCTTAGCTGACTCTCCACGGTCACTACAGCATGGGCGTCAATATGAATTATATTAAAGTGGCGTCAGGCTCGTCGGCTTTGATCTCAGCTGCGCCTTATTTAGCTTATGATGATGAACCTACAAGAAACTCATCAGCGCGGCCAGAATGAGCAGCTATAATTGTCTTTGCAAGGTCACAGAGTGATCTTTTTTAATTTGACGGCATTGTTAATTTCTTTCGGCTAATATCATTGGACAAACTAATATCGTTGGACAAAGGCGGAAGATGGGCTCACCCTCAGGGGGGCCCCGTTCCTTTCATGGTCTTCAGTCCCCCAAAAAAAGGACAGTATTGGAACCAAAAGAGAAAAGTGAGGCCGGTGAAGCATAATGTGAAAAACTGGGATTAAGATTAGTCTAAAGAGGTGCAACAACAGAATATACACAAGGGATGTTAATGAATAATCAAGTAATCGCTGTTAAGAATTTAACTGATTGAAAATGTGATAACTGATTATGTATATTTTGTGCAACATTTCTCCAGAGCTCACCGGTTTTCTCATGGTTTGGTTTGGTTTGCCTTGTTACTCTAGAAATATCAGTAATTAACCCTTCGCTGAGCTCCTCCTCTGAACAGCAACTGTCCAATCATAGATTAGCAACCACAACTAGCTTTGCATTTCTTCCCATATTGAACAGTGTGCATGGGGCCATAAGGCCTGCGCACACTGCTCAACATGTCTTCGATGAGTTTGGAGGGTGGCATCTTTTTTGTAGTCTTTCAAAACCCTACAACGCAAGAGCAATTAAACTTCTTTATCTGTCTTTATCTGCTCTAACATAAGCTGTAAATATTAGCATGCCCAACTAACTAGATTACTACCTGCAGTAACATTACCTCCAGCCAAACTCATGTTAGACACCACTGCATTCGCTAAACTCACGGCTTATTCCCAGGGGTTACACTGGGATTTGTCATGTGGGAGGTTTGAGGAGGAGGATGTGGGCTGGTGCAAAATAGAAGTGGGCTGACAATGACACATCTTTCGCTGGCTCCTTTTCCACCATTCATGAGTGCATTTCTGCTGTTTATTGTATACATATACGTGATGTAGTTCTCTGTCTGACCAATGTTTGCTAGGATGTAGCTTTAGCATCAGTCTTTTAGAATGAATGTTATATCACATGTGCAGCCATTGAATAACTTTGCATGGTCATCAGCTAGTAATGAGATGCTGCTTTTGTTTACTTCTCTATACTATACTATAAACTACTATAAACTGCGTATGTGCAGTGCAAGAACGGAGAACTTGACAGACATAGCAGCAGTAACTAAGGAGAGCGGGGCTTAGCAAAGGGTCAATTAAGCCCCATTTGGCATTGTTTTGTCTGGCGGAGTCATTTTTTTAAATAAGGAAACTTAAAATTAAATAATAAGAAACTTAAAATTAAACCCTAGTTTAAATTTGTGCTTAATGAATTAATGTTTCACATAACTAATGTGCTGCTAGAATTGTTTAAATAAAACTTAAACTGAGAAACAAAATTTGCAACCCCAATACAGACATAAATGAATTCATATTTGTGATACGTAGTGCTTTCTTTCTCATGGGAGATTTAGGAAATAATAAAAGACAGAAATTGGTGTTCAGACAGGATAAAAGGTTAAGACCGTTGCCTCAGAAAACCTGCTGACCTGAGGTGACATTCAACCCTGTGTCATCCGCCTCTGTCTCCCTCCATGTATTTCTGCTGCCTCAGGGAAAAAAACAAGAGGTGCAGACCTCCCGGTTGACCCGAAAAAAAAAAAAAAAAAAAAGGAAAAACGAAAGGGATTAGTCCAGTGTGTTTTGGGACATTGGGGATGGAGCCAGAAACCAGCTACTGAGTTCACAGTCTAGCGAATTAGCCCAAGTACTGTGCAGTGCATGGGAAGCTATCAATCACTGCACTTAGTCAGAGTCCTGTGTGTATCTGTGTAGCTGTGTGTGTGCAGGCATAGCACTTCACTCCATCGACCAGTTATGAACCAATCAAAGATCTCTGTCATGCAACCAGGAGACAAGTTTAAACTCTGAATCACTTATCAAGTTGACATCTACCTTGATACACGGCAGCGCTCAGGGTGGTGATGCATCACTCGCTCTGCTCTCAGCTCGTCACTGTGCATAACTGTATTTCTGGCGTGTTATTGTGTCTGTGTTTGTGACATACACCACCCAGACATTCACGGCATGAGAGTGCAAGAAATAATAAAAAAAAAATATGCATAAACCGTATTCCTGCTGGTAATGGGGTTTTGTGTCGACATGAATGTGCAGGCGTCTGGGTTGGTTTCACTTTGTAGCATCTCACAGCAGACTGAAATGGAAGATGAAAAGGTCTGAGGCGACTGAGGGCTTCCAGGAGCAGAGATGGTGGTTTAATCAGATCCTCGTTCTTCTTCCCCTGCTGTGATGAGCGCTGGGCTTTAATTCTGCTGCTCCCGTCTGCTCTGGCATTCGTCTGTTGCCATGGCAAAACCACACTTATTCTCATTCCAGTGGCATTCTGCTGATTCTGTGTCCAGCAAACACCCAAAGACGCTCACACATGCGCCGTCAACGGCACACATGAATCCTTGAATGTATGCATGAGGAACCACTGAGATACAAATATTCAGCACACAATGTAACATATACATATATACAAGTTGATGCATATTAAGAGACGCTCACACAGACTGAATACACACATCTACTGTTTATCGTGCAAGCGTGACGAACCTTAAGCCTTGAGCTTTTACCGACTTGAATGCAGATTCACACTTCAACCATCTGTCAGTTAACAGCTCTGTGTGTTGGCTGCAGTTGTAATCTGGACCTTTGCAGGCCAACATGGCATCACGTCACATCATCTGTCTCGCACAGGGTATATCTGACTGTATATCTCAGACTAAGCAGGACCCCGGGCGTCTGCCCTTGGCTTCTTGAGCGCTGTGTGACAACAGCAGGGATGGGAGGAGGTTAAGGAGAGATTGAGGAAAATCTGGCAGAGAAAGAGAGAAAAGGGTGGAGAAGAGAAATGGTGGAACGGGAGAGGTGGAGATGAAGGCATCTGTATCATCTTTACGGCTGGAGAAGGCGGAGGGAACACAGAATAGGTAGTTCCAAGTAAGGTTGTCAAAAGCATCAATATTGTAATACTTTTTTTTGATTAAAAACAATATTCAAAAGAAAAATCTATAAAAAAGATCTAAGTGCTCATTCAAGACCTCGCTTCAGCTTGGTCTTTATTTTCCTGCCTGAAAAATCAATCATCCTATATGAGGACTTTTTTTTTCTTTTGCCGTGGCATTGAAAGAGGTATTGAGTATCACTTTTTATTCTAGTATTGTATCAAAGTTTAAAATTCTGGTATCGTGACAACTGAACATGCAGACATAGCAGCCTCAGTGTTCTCAGTAAAATAGCAGTGTTTGTGTTTGTGTTTCTACAGAGAATGCGGTCTCAATCACACTTTATACAGCTTTGTCCTACCTGGAGCATCCAAACACAACAGAAACAAACTCACCAAAACCATCTTGGTCAGTGTTTCCATTGTTAAAACAACCACCAACTCTGGTTTGGTCCAAAAAAAAAAAAAAAAAAATCCATAAATCCGATTAATATGTGAAAATAGTCTGGCTCTACAGGCTGTCTCTTGTGTAGATCATTAAATTAGCAAACTACAATGACAAAAATCGGCCAAAATAAACAAACGTCACTGTGATATGTTCGTCCGTATACTCAACCTTAATTCCTCAGTCCACATCAATGGTGAGGAGGTGCAAAGTGTGCAACAACATTAAATTCCTGGGAATCCACATTGCAAAAGATAAGCTCAACAGAGGCTTTTCTTCCTAGAAAAGCTCAAACAGGCCAAAGTCTCAGAATAAGGTGACAGGAGAAAAGTCTGCAGAGTTAGGAGGTAAAGAAGAAAGACTATACAAAGGTAGACTGGGGAGACTGAGGATTAAGACCATCAAAACATGACTACAACCTGACTGACTATATGCATTCAGGTTCTGCTCAGACCTGTACAAAGGCCTGTACACAGCAACTGCTTTAACTTGGTTAAAGTTGAAAAGTTCTCACACAGCCAAAGCTTTTAATTGAAATTTTGTTTGGAGTTGAAATTATGTTGGTTACTTAATTTATCTGATATTTTATAAAGCAATAAGCCCCAGAAGGCTACGATTTACAGTGGTTTTAGTACAGGTAAGGGGTGTCAGGATCTTCTCTCAATGTAGTTTGAGTGCCAATAATTGTAGGGACAATTCACATTTATGCCCTCTCACTACCATGATTTCTCTTACATGTAGGGTGGCTAAAATTACATTGTTAGTGTAGCTCATTGGTGTACTTTGTCTGCTTTGGAAGGAGATAAAAGGCCAGTAGATTGGGCAACAGTATGAGAGGCACTTCCTCTTCGTGCGACAGGACACAGCGTGTTCTCTGGCTCCTCAATCAAAAATCCCTGTAGGCTCTCTTGTTTACTTTGCCAGCATTTTTGTGTTTGTTTGTATTGTGTACTTCAAACTAAAGATGTTCCAGTTTTTCCGTCCCGATTCTTATTCCAATACCTGAATTTTGTATATTGGCCATTGACATAATTAACAGATGGATGAAGCATCTCCACTCCACTCCACTCCACTCCCACTGTACAAAACTGAAGCCAAAATGTCCCATATACGAGCGCTGGTGCTGTCATTTGGAGACAGAGTCTGCGCACTAGTGGTTAGTGTTGGAGCCGCGCTTTCGAGCTTCTGCCTACACAGCTGGTCGACACAAACACAGGCAGAACTCAGCTGTCAATCATGGCATGAAACCCTGTTTTTAAAGCATCACATAACTAATTAAAACACACCTGATCAGAAAAAAAAATGAACACAAACATCAGCATGACAGGAACACTCAAAATGACAGAAACCATCTTGAGAAATTTATTTAACATGTATTTTGATGTCTTAGTTTAGCCCATCTCCCACCTACTAACACTGGGGGTTTATGACCTGTACTGCAGCCAGCCACCAGGTGGCAATCAAGATGCTTTGGCTTCACTTTTAGAGACCTCCCATGTTTTCCATCTCTGTAAATGCAGTCTATGGTAACAGCCAATACCATACCTATCTCATGCCAGTATGATTAAAATAAAATGAAAGAAACCTTCAGTACGTTCAGGAAGGAATCTGATTTGTTTTCCAACAAACTCAAAACACTTCAGTCCAATCCAGTTCACAATTACAAAAGAAAAAGCAATCAAAAAAACCACAAGCCAAATTAGAACATAAACACTGAAATAACAACATCTGACAGACAAAGATAATGTACAATATATACGCTGGGAACTTGTGGTACTGATGGTCAGTCAGTCAGTATCTGTATCAGAACAAGCCTACTTCTGACTGGTCCCACCCTAGTGGATGGTAAATGACCTCATAGTCTGTTTAACTGTCCCAGCTTCATTTCCTGACTGTTCCAGCTCTCCAATATCTCTCTCATTAATTTCGTCATGTCTCTTTTCTTTTTGATCTTCCTCTGCTATCCTGTCCATCTCTTTGATCCACCCATCTGCATTTAGCCCACCCGGTAAATCAAATTTCACATCAAAATCTGACATTTTGAAAAACAGGTGCAAATTTACACACCACAGAATCATTATACACCGGTTAAAACTTCAAAGAATGGGACCTACGGAGGATAATTATTGTTGAAAGGAAGTAGGTAGTTTTCTTAATTTCCTGAGGGATTGTTCATTTGTTTCTCCAGTCTGGAAACAAGTAGTCAAATGTATTGGAGAACAGATCCATAAACCATTACCAGAATGACCCCAGCTGTGATTATTAGGTGATGGGTCCCTCCTATGACGAGGTATATCCAAATAAAAATTAGGACTTGCATTCACAGGCTTTACTGGTGCATTTAGGCTTTGTATTTCTTTTTACTTGTAAAAGTTCTTCATACTCTCCTTTTTTTCTCCCTTTTTTAAGACTGTCTGGTGCCAGGATCTGTTTTGTTTTGTAACGTTTGCTTCGTCAGTTTGTCTTCTTTGACTTACTGTAATGTGCTGCATTATGCTGTTTATAAAATGGAAAATTCAGTAAAAAACGTGAATTACAAATGCAGTCACAGATGTGGCATTTTACCTACTCAGCCAATCATAATCAAGGACTAGCGGTATTCTTATCATAAAACACCTTTTAATGAATTGATTACACTTTTAGACCTGCATGGAATCTGAATGTGTACCATCATTTTCAAATTAAGTTTCAAGTTACAGAATTAAAGTTAAAGATTATTTTTTTAAAATAAAGACTGCAGAATTTAAGCAGGTAGTCATCAGGGGGCACATCTGTAACTTCTTTACATGTGCAACAATAAGGTGCTTTCCCACAAAAAGATGGCAAAGCATTTGCTCACTTTTTCATCTTTCAGTGGATTTTCTTTTACAGCGCAGTCACAAAGAGACGGCTTCACAGGAGGAATGATTAAAGCAACCAATGACTCTTCTAACGGCTTGTAAGTAATCTGCACCTATCTTTTAATTTGAAAGACAGTTGCCCATTCAGACTTGATGCAGGTCTAAAGTTCTAATCAGTTGATTGGAAGGTAACTGAAAAGTAAACTGACGGCAACAAAAAGTTATTAACAAAGATATACCCACCACAAAGCGTTTAAATGAAAAGATTCTTGGTTGCTCGGATATTTCTCCAGATTGTCACGATGAGCAGATTGGAAGCCAACTGCCAGTGTTTGCATTGAAATTATTTACCAACCACCCATTAAGGCTTTTGTGGGTTCCATCCCAGTATTGTATGGTGTTGTTTTTGGCAACTCCATTTTTCATCTAAAATATTCTATCGACAAACATTCACAGTTGGTCCTGAAAAATAAACAGTGATGTGTAGAGTCCTGCTGCATGAGTGAAAGACAGAGGATGATTTCTTTATGTAGCATAAATGATAAATTAAATCCTTGTGCGCATACAGGTTGAATAAAGTGATTATACGTACAAATAGAGGCCGGCTGAGGCTCAGGAGGTAGAGCAGGTTGTCTAACGATTACAGGGTTGGCAGTTTGATCCCCACCTCCTCTTTTCCACATATCAGAATGTCCTTGGGTATAACACTGAACTCCCAACACCCATTGAAGATGCATTAGCCAATGCATTCATTATTGCCTAACTAGAGCCTGGAGAAAATAGGGGTGGCATCAGGAAGTGGATCCGGCATAAAATGCCTATGTCAAATCAAATATGTGGATCATAACAATCAGATTCCCATGCCTGGCTGGGCGGGGCCCGGCCTCCCAGTGAGACACAGATAAGCTGCTGTGGACACCTAACTAGCAGAGGTGCACAGAGACGTCATATCTGTATCTGTTCAATCAACAAAATTATCTGTCTCTGTATCTGTATTTGGATAGAAGACCAGAAGTGGGTGCGGTTTAGTCACGCTACAATGAGCAAATGTTTCTTTTTCTAACCTTATTTTCATTGGCACTGCAGTTGTGGAGCCTACAGAGCAAAACAAATTTATTTAAAATAGGAATATAATTACATATGAAACATATCTCCACATCCTCACACTGCACTTTTCTTCTATCTCTCTTTCTCTAAGTTTTATAAAATGCCTGGTGGTCCACAAAAATCACAGAAACAGAAAAAAATTTTTTCTCAATCATAACATTCTGAAATGGAAACATACAGTTAAGATATACAAGTATATAAAAATATCCTTCAGCTTAAGGGAATAATCCTGCTGCATTGAATCAGTGATTGATTGAGGTAGATGTGACCTTTTTTAACTATGCCGAGGTAATCATGGATCTGACTTTTTCTGAATAATAATGAGCAGCTTTGGACCAAAGAAATATCTGTTTTCATTGCATCATTTGTGCTTTCTAGAATATTTGGATTCGGCTGCATCCTTACCAATTAGAGCCTTGCGAGGGCTGGATTCTCAAGCCCTAGCCAAGCCCCTGCCCAACACAATCTGCAAGTGTTCAGCCCAAGCCCAATTCAGCCCGGGCCCTAAAGAAACTTTAGAAACTTTAGAAACTTTAGAAACGCTCCAACTTCTCCCTGATGCTCTGCACGGCCAATGTTTAATTTACATGAAAGTTACTGTATATGCAGGTGAATAAAATGTGTATATTATTTAGAATATTTAGAATATAATCAATAGTAAAACATTTCATACTGTGCGCTCTGCACATAGTCTGTATGGGCACAATGAAAGGAGAGAAGTTCTGTTTTTTAAAAATGGCCCGAACCCGGCCCTAATGGACTCAGCCGACCTTGTGCAGTCCTCTATACCTAAGGGGAAGAAGCCAAAAGAAGAAAACATAAAAAAGTAATCAACTGAACTCTGTATACTCGTATATAAAGAAAAAAAATCTACTCTTTGTTATACGCACCTGTAGGGTGTGTTCAGGGACAAGTAAAGTAAGCCTCTGTAAACCCAAATCCACTATAGGCTTCTAACTATGTAATTTAGGGTCTTACGTACATAATAGTAAGCATATAAAATGTATTATAAATAAGATTGAATCCAAATTCGAAATATTTTAAGGTTTTTGTACACTTTCCTGTGTTGGGTTTAAATTGGGCGTCTTTGTGGTCTGAGATTTATTACGAAAATTCCGAAATTAATTCCACAAACCAATCATAAAAACAATCATGTCAATTGCCGTGTGGGTGCAACAGAATTCCCACTGCTGCAGCTGCTCTCTGAGCCAACTCAACAATGTGGAGCTGAAGCCGTTATCACCACTTTAACACAAACAATGATTTTACCTTTTATATCAGTATTAGTTTAAGAGTATGCTGTATTTAGAACATTTTCTCCACTTTACTTTGCTGTTAGACAATCTTTACTAATGGTGAACTCTGTCTCTGCTCACGTAACAGCCAAAAAACTCCATAAAAACACAAACTCCCACAACTCCCGTGTCCCGCGAGGTAAAGAGACTGTTTCTGTTTATGGAGTTTGGTGGTTGTGAAGGGAGCAGAGATGGCAGCCTCAGTTCCCTGTTGGAAAATGCTGCCTGATGACAAAGCACAGCAGCAAACATGTTCTAAATATAGCGCACTGTTAAGCTGATATGGATTTTTTTAGGTGGTTCTTGTTTAGGTTCTAAAATACATTATGCTGCTGCCCACGTCTACACACTCCACACAGCAGTACATCATACACCCTCTTGAAAGATGGTCTTAATAGCAAAATTGTCTGTTTTTAAATCAGGGTTTCTAATAGTTGAACATCGATGCTTAGTAAGAAACTTTACTCTGATATTATAGATGCATTTTTACTATTACTAAGTTTCCAGAGGCTTTAATTTTTATTTCACTGCTGCCTTTTATAAATGGTTGATGTCATCGGTGTTGATTGTGTTTATCTCCCTACGAGTTCACTGAGGAAACCGTCCTTGCAAGTTAGCACTGATGGATGGCCTACTGTTGTTAACAAGCACTCAGGTGGCAATTAAGTGACTATCATTCATCTATACAATTTCAAATCTACCTGATAATACAAAAGTCAGTGGATGACTAAGTGGCTCAAAACAGACTTTATGCGCTTCTGCTTGCGTTTAAAGAGGTCTAGAAAGCAAGTGGGTGAGTCTGAAATGAAACGGAAATGAAAGATGGAGTCCCTGAAAGGATGTACTGTAGGACACAAAGGTTGAGGAGCAACTTACAAGGACAGAGGAAGATGAAGGAAGATGAGTCATGAGGAGGAGCAGAAAGACAGAGCAAGGGAGGATGATGGAAATTAAGACAGAGAATAGAAACTGTTTGCCGGGAAGATCATCAGATCTTCTCCTGATCCGCTGACCTAAAGAACTCCTCTTAAAACTCTGCTCTACGGTGAAAAGCTCAGTTGAGAAGTAAACCATAACTGTTGGTATCATGGTAGTTCTTTATCAAATTCTCAATAAAGTAAAACAAAAAACCACTCCGGGCTTTAACAAAAACAATCTGGACACAGGAAGCTGAGAACACAACGCACATTTCCTTGGGCATTTACAAGCACACACACTCGAGAGAAGCATATGTTTTGATTCTGTGTCTAATATAAATCCATAGCGTGATGTACAGCTTTCCATAAGCGTGGGCCATTTGTGTCCAGCGGGCACAGCTATGCTCATGTGGGGTTATAAATAGCTAATGTACACACGCTCTGTTTGCCTGCTGAAATGGATATTCTTTAAACAAACAAATAGGCCTGACCCGCGCCGTTGATGGATAGATGTACGCCACAGGGTGCAGTTAGCGGGGAATAGGCAGCCCTGTAAATGAAGGCTTCTACAGCAGCTTAACATCGCTTAACAAATATAAGCTAACACAACAGCTACGTTACATAAATAATTCCTGCTGACCTCCGGACACTGACAGCTTCTGTGTGAGTGAGTGTGTTTGACGCAGACACACGTGTGTGTTCTCATTATAGGTTGGTCAATACATTGATTAGCTAAAAAAAACACACAATTTGTACTTGTAACTGCCAGCAACACACCCAGTGAGCTGATATTCAGCTGTAACAGGTCTGTCAGCTCATGAATACAATGATAATTTGTACCACAAGAGGCCCGGACTATTGAGCGGAGACTCATTTACCTCGCTGAGTTGACAGGAAGGCCGCTCAATGTGCTTGTGCAGATGCTCGCGTGTGTGTTTGTGTGTGCTCTTGTGTTTGAGTGTGTGTAATCATGCATGTGTGGGCAATAGGGACTCACTCATCTCTGCCAAGGTCAGAGAAGGCAGCTGTATTCATTAGCCGGAGCCACTGATTGCGCATTCAGAGGGAATTTAGATTGTGTGACTACAATGAAGACGTTACAATGGACAAAATGCTACAGATGCGACGATATTTCCCAAGCTCATCAGAGGGAAACACTGGAGAGGACCCAAAGGCGTGTTTTTACTGTATAGCATAATTGTCCTCTCTGATGTCGAACACAAAGGAACCCAAGCTGTGATTGTCATGTTCTCGATTTCACAGGAAACCAAACCAAAAGCTGTGACCTGACTCTTAAGTTGTGTGCCAATATGGCACAGGGAGACTTCACAAGGCACATGTTCAGCTCTCTTGTCAGAAAGAAAATTGGCCAATCCAGAAAATAGTGATGTGAAAACTACTTTTGTAGAACAGACTGAGCCAAAACGCCATAGAGAGTGATGGAAAGAGAAAGAAAGCACTATTACAGTCTATGAGGGCCCATTGTGGGCAGAAGAACGGGATGAGAGGGAGAGATGCTATCAGTTTATCACTCTGAAGCCGGACTCACACACACACACATGTAGGAGCACAAAGACACACAAAAATACCACAAACTGAATGAGGGGTTTGCTGGGTCCAGTAGATTAGAGATGAGATGAGAATCAGGGCAAGGCGATAAAGAATCGGTCGTTCTTTTCATCAGTCTTGTTCGGAGCTGAGTGGGACAAGGATGGAGGAGAAAAATAGACGACAGAAGGAGGCAGGGAGGTAACAAGAGAGGGAGACGGAGGGTGGAGGGGAAGAAGGCCAGGGGCAGACAGATGGAGAGGTGGATGGAGGAGGGAAAGAGAAGAAGATGGATAGATGCACTCTCTTAGAAATAACGGTTCCAAAAGGGTTCTTCCTGAAGGGCTGGGGTTCTACCCAGAGCCATTCGCTTCTAAAGAACCATTTCTTGAATAAAGGGTTCGTCAAGGGTTCTTAAAGGGTTCCATTAATAACGGAGTATAAAAGGGGTCTTAATAGAACCCCCTGGGTGGGTTCTTGTTGGCATCCTGAGAAGTGGAAAGTTTCTCGACAGAATCCCAGAGAGGGTTGTTGAATTCCTTAAAGAACTCTTACGTCAGGATTTTTTGTACCATAATATAAAAGGGTTCTCATTACCGAAGAACCCTTTATTGAAGAAAAGGTTCATCAAGGGTTCTTTGTAGGTCTAAGGGTTCCATGAAGAATTCGTCAAGGGTTCTTTGTATCATAATATAGAGTTCTCAGTAGAATTCCTGGATGGGTTCTAGACAAAAACATTGGAATATAGAACAGTTCTCGGTAGAACTCTCTGGATGTGTTCTAGATTAATGAAATATAAAAGGCTTTTTGGTCCTTGGTTGGGTTCCTGTTAGCATGCTTTGAGGTAGAAAGATTCAGGTCAGAACCCCAGAGAAGGTTGTTGAATTCCTTAAAGAACGCTTTTGTCAAAGGTTCTTTGAACAAAGGTTTCTGCGTAGGACACCCTGTGTGGGTTCTAGATAAAACCCCTGGGATATAAAAGAGCTCAAAGGGGAGGCCTCTGGGTGGGTTCCTGTTAGCACCCTTAAGAACTGGCACGATTTGGGACAGAACCCCGGAGAGGGTTGTTGAATTCCTTGAAGAACTCATTTGTCAAGAGTTCTTTGTTCCATAATATAAAAGGGTTCTTGGTGGAACACCCTGGATGAGTTTGTGTGAGTACCCATAAAAGGTGGAAAGGTCTGGATAGAACCTCCAGAGAGGGTTCTTGGTGGAACCTAAAGGAGAAGGCTTCTCCTTTAGAACCTGGTAGGGGGTTCTGGCTGGAACCTTCTGCAGATGGTTCTAACCCTCTGAAACCTTTATAAAAAGTTCTACCAGGGACCAAAAAGGGTTTTCTTATGGGGACAAGCCAAAGAACTCTTACGGTTCTAGTTAGCACCTTTATTTCTCAGAGTGTAGAGAACGACTTGATCTGTACTTTCAGCTGAGGAGGTTGGATGCTGTGAAGGCAACTCAAGGTCAGACTAAGACGGAAAAAATGAGTCAGTGAATTAAACAAAATCTTCCAATTCAAAAGTAAATCCCATCAAGAGTCGATTTTTAATTAAATCTCTTTTATACACTCCCTTGTTTCTCAGCACCATAGACATTTTTTCCCATCACATAGCTTTTTTTTTCCCATGGCATAACTCTTTCCCACACTTATAGAGGAATGAAAAACTTCTCTTTTAAGCAGACTCAATGGCTTGTTTCACTCTTATCAGCCTCCTGCGTCTCTGTGGTTTCTCTGCTGTGAAAGCTCGCCGCTGTTCTGCTCCGGTGAGAGCGACGGGAAGGCGGGGGGAGTTCCCAGGTCCTCCGTGCCTGCCTCCCTTCACTGCCCTGGGGGTAAACACCAGCCACTCGACCAGCGGACCGCTGAGACTTTTTACCACCCAGGCCCCCAAACAACGCCTGCAAACATCCACGGCAAGAATGGGCCCTTTTTATGGGGCTGCTTTGGCCATCCATCAAAGAAAAAGTATATCAATAAATCTATTTTCGAATCGGAGAATGAACAGTGTTTTTCTGTTTTTAGCCTGTGCGATGGACTGATCTTCAGAGGGCTGAATGAGGATAAAATGCCCTCTAATGATAAGACTGGAGGAGGCAGAGGAGTGTGTGTGGTGGTGGTGGCGGTGGTGGTGGTGGGGGGTGTTGAAGCTGATTAGTTGATTACGTGATGAGGGCCTCTTCTGAGCTGTCTTTAATTTGCTCGACCGGAAAAGAAAAGTAATTAATCTCAAACTTCCAAGACCTCTCGGGGCCTTCAAAAGCACACCAAGAGCAGGAAACAACAAAAACTGCAAGCCTTATTGTGGAAATTCGTCTATGAACTAAATTGGTTGATTGTCTGAGAGGCTTAAATCTGGGATTTCTCGAGTGAAACAATCTTGAGGATTTTTTTTTTCTTTCTTTCCTCAGAAGCTTCTGCCGCATTTCCAAAAACGGAGCTGTGTTGTAATTTCACAAAAATGTGTTTGACATTTCCACAGAGGTTGATAACTTGTCCATGAAAATAAGTCTTTTGAGCTGCTGAAAGGAGAAAAAAGGGCAGTGCAGAATTGCACAAGATGAAGTCAAAGAGATAAAAAAAAATAATAAAATAAAAGCAGGTATCTTTTCCTACTTTTTCACCTTCTGTGTTTCCCTGCTGGTTACTAAACAGTCAGTGTCTCTGAAAATAAATACGGAAAAGAAAAAGATGAGGACAGGGAAGAGAATGCAGGAAAAATGGTGTGATGAATGGTTGGGATAAGATGGAAAAAGAGGAAATGAAAAAAACAAGAGATGATGGGAGAAGGTTAGGAGAAGGATGAGATAAAAGGAGATAAAAAAAAAGAGGAGACAGAGAGGATGAAGAAAGGTTACAAGAGGGAGGGATGCAGGGAGAGAACAAGCCGAGGACAAAAAGGATGAGAGGCGAGAGAGAGAGGAGGATGTACCCCGTTGTTTCTGACCTGTAAAGGTTTCATTACACTCTGTGCGATAACAGCAGCTGGAGATCGTCTGTGAAATCTAGACCGCCTCCGTTATCCCTCTGCTTCCCGTATAACAATGCCGTTTACCGCTGTATCGCTTTACCCTAACAGTAACCTACCTCTTCAAATTACACTCAGATCGCTCGAGCACAACAGCAGCACCACAATGGAAGGTACAGCTGATAAGGAGACAGTACACACCGACAAGCACACACAAAGATAAACAAACACACGTGAAGAAACTTGTGTATAGAGTCAAGCAGAGGAATCCTTCGAGTTAGAGAGAGAGCACCTGGTCGGGGACCTGCGAGTATCTGATAGGTGAGCTGGAAAAAAGTTGTGTAGCAAGTAAAAAATATATTCATACAAATTCACGGGTGCAGGCTTTGGTAAAAATTAATTAATTGCATTGGGTGAATACAATAATATAACACATACAATACAATAATATGCTTTTATCATTAGAGAAATTAAAAATGAAAATGATTGTGCAGTATTTTGAACATTTACACGTGCTAATACAGTAATATCTAGCCTAATCAGCCAATCAATTAGTCAATCCAAAAGTAACGGAAAGTTTATCAGGTTACATCACTTTAATATTGTGATACTTGGATTATGTTGCTGACTACATTTTTTTAACAGTGACTCTCATGACCCTCCCAAACCTGGTTGTCAGTGGTTTTGCTGCTTGTGAAAAGTTAAGAAAAGTATTAGCTTTTGATAGCCTCAAGCTAGGCTTTCTTTGTTATTTTTCTTAACTGTCATTATTTTATTGTGCAACACTTTTTGTCAACTTTGGTTGTTTTTAAATGTGCTTTACGAATAAACTTCGGTAGGTAGACTCACCGGGGGATACACCTGCTGAGTGGCAAAAAAAAGACTACTGAGTGGCAGTGTTGGCTTTACAAAAAAAACATGTCTAAAATGAGAAAGAGCTGCAGTGCAATTGACTGAACAGAAAGATTCAACAATAAATCTGAGCGCTCTTTTTTACAAACTACCAAAAGCCAAAGAAAAGAGAAGCAAAAGGATCGCTGTGATTCACAGATACAACTGAAACAACAATGAAGAAAAACTTGTTCCTCGAGTCAGTCTCCACTGTGACGAACAAAAGAATAAACTCGAGGAGCCTCAATTGTTTTTATTTGAATGTATGACTTTATTGCAATACAGAGAAGCACAGAGAGGATCTTGATACAGTTCATACCAGATCCTAAAGATACAATAGAAATGCTTTTTATATAGTATGTCTCATGTCATACAATATCACAGATCATCAGGACACTGGACAGGAGGGTGCTACGTTACATAAACAACAATGTCAATGTCACAACAGCTGTGAGGATTTTATCCAAGACTGAGGATATCTGTGTATCAGACAGACTGGCACTCCTAACAGAAAACATGGAACTCTCTAATCTTAATTTATGCAGATAATCAATTGTTTTGCTCCCCTACTAAAGGCAGCCATGTTGCAGGATGTTTTGCCACTCAGTCAAACTGAGGAGGCATATTCTGGTGGGAAAATGACATCACCGCAAAGTGTCTATTGCTGAGTTCCTTCGCTGACTACTTACCGCGGAGCTCTCTTCACAACAACGCATACACAGATCCGTTCTTTGAAACAGTCATTTACTGCTCGGCCACATGTTGTTTCTCCGATGCATCCTTACCTCTCCTCACCACGTCGTGACAACTATATTTGTGAGTGAACACAGTACAAAACATCTCACTAAATAATAAGCCACAAAGCAACCGGTACAAAATTAGTCGACAACGACAACATAACTTCAATGAATGAAAAATAGCAGAGCCTTGTGAGATATCTGCCCAACTTGCATTGAATACGGACATTTTTAGTCATCTATGTTCATTTTTTACCTATTAGACATCACAATTTGCAAAAGAACTCCTGCAACATTTATTTGCTTTGTTTTGATACTTGTCAATGAGAAGCCATCTTAAATAAGGAGTGGTTGTTAGTCTGCAACCAATCACATTCACCCTGTTTTAAAAAAAAGGCAAAAAATATCTTATTAAAGCAACTATAATATTCAAAACAGAGTTAGAAAAATAAAACACTTTGTATGCCTGTGTAATTGTATCCACACAATGTTTTTGTGTAAGTTTTTTTGTAAATTTTTTTAGTTTAGTTAATTTACTTTTAAGCTATAAAACAAGAAAATTTGCAACCTGGCCACCATCTTTTTTCCTGCTTTTTCCTGCTTTCCTGCACTCACTCAGCGCTGTGTCACACGTTTCGTTGCTCTGATTGGTTGCAGGTCACGTTTCCTTGCTCTGATTGGTTATAGGTCTATCCAATTCCATCCAGAGGCATTGAACTCTCCTGGTTGCTAATGCCCCTTGAAATCGAAAACGAGAGATTCCAGACTAATTTGCATTTGTGAATTAGTCTGGTGATGTCAAGCTACAGTTTTGCATGCTGTTTTTACGGAAATTATGTAGAGACTCCGGTTCTGATTTTGACCACATATGCCACTGCATTTTGGCTGTTTAGTATCATTAGATTAGGTTCTTCTGTTTCTTGGAGCAAAATGAGGCTATCATTAAAATAATTCTGTCAAATGGGAACCTACAGTGATTAAAAAATCCACTGAGAACCAGCTATCTCCCCTACCCCCGTTTGCAGCTGTATGACTGTGTGCTGGTTTCTCCAACTGTGGGTTTGAGATACAGATCCCGAGCTCAGGAGCTTTGCCTTTCACGGTCTAACCACCATCACCTCAGGGCCCATTCACAGCAATGATGATCTCTGCTTAAGACTTCAATAGACATTCATCTCCTCCTCATTCACCACACACACACACATGCACCTGACGCCTGGAAGATTTGTTTGTGTGGGTGAGAATATCTTCACATTGGCTGGCTGAGAAGCATGCCTGTGAGTACATTCATGCTGGCGTGTGCATACTGTATGGTGTGTGTTTGTGTGTGTATGTGTGTGTGATGGGATGAAATGGCTTTGACTGCATTTTCCACACAGCAGATAAGGATCAGAGGCGCCCTGATAGTAGGAATTAGGAGCAGGGATCCCATTGATCTCTAATGGACCGCTACAAGCGGTCTGAGAGCCCATCAGTGTATCCAAGGAAACACGACACCACACACCAACACACACACATACACAAGCACGCACACACTCGCACAAAACAAATAAGACAGACACACTCACTTGTGTTATAAATGCAAGAAATGTTACTGCCGGTATTAGGTTACACGGCCAAAACGCCCCCAGAATCAATGATGAAGGCTTAATTACGGAGGGTGAGAGATGAGACTGTGTGTATGTGTGTGCATGCACAATTGTGTAGATGTGTGTGTGTGTTCATGCAGCAATATTTTTTTTTTTTTTTTTGCTGCAGAAAAAGAGAAACAGAAAAAGAGAGCTAGTGTTTCAAGGCTGAAAGTTTAAGTGAAACTGGAAGCTCAGTGGACAAGATTGCCTGGTCGTCCCGATCCTTTGCCAGAAGACGAGGGACAGAAAATCATATTACCCTTTTCTCACACTCACACACAGTCGTGCACAAGGCCAGAGTAAAGAGACGGTGAAAGATGGCCTCCCAAACGTCTTGATATTGTGTCTCTTGTCTTTCATCGCAGATGAAATGAATGTATCCCTCCTGCCGCTCTCCTTCTCGCCGCTCCTCGCTTTCTCTTGTTTTCTGGCCTACTGGGCACATCTATTACCCTCTGATGAATGACACTGAGAATCATATCTGTGCTTACTACTCTCACTGTACAGTGTCAGCAATTCATCCTGCGTCTGAAGGCTCAGGGTCATATGATCTGCTTCAATAGGAGTCTGTTAATCTCTGCAGGACCAATTAAAAAAGCATTATTGAAGGGGCTTTTCACGGGAATGTTACAGCGTCCATGTTCACGTTGGTTTAAATGGCTGGCACATGTACAGTTTTACTTTTTCAAAAAGCTAATGTTCTGAAATGTCTGGGAAAAGAGAAAGTCTACATAGCTCTCAACGATAATAAAAAAAAAAGTAACATTTCAATAGATTAGATTTAATTAATTTTCAGTTTTATCTAGTTATCTGCTGAAGTTTTTTTTTAAAGATGCATCAATAAACAAAAACACTAATCAATTTAAAGCAGTAGTTTGACTTAAAATATGCATATTAGTGTTATAGTGCAATATGTTAAACCGTCCAACTGACCTCTGTCAGCCCTATCAATTTCAATCAATCATCAGTTACCCTTTTCTCCCACCCTCCCAAGTCTCAACAGGGAGATGTGTGCAGCTGGCGAGTTTGCAGTGTTTCGTATGCTACATATGTTCGCTATGTCCATTAAACACAACAAACTTACAAAGTGTTAAGAAATGGAGCATTTTTTGACCTGTTTTCTTTTACCAAACTAAAACAAGCAGCTCAATTGCCTTATTGCCTACTGCATTGTGTATTTCTCATATAAAATGGGAAAATATGTTTTAATGTTCTGTTTAGCTGTAATACGAGAAAGCACCAGATCCACGCGCTCATCAGTACTGCACATGCTCTGGTTGCAAAAAAAGAAAAAGATGGAAAACCCCTAAAGTGCCAAACAACCCCCCCCTTTCTGTTTTTACAGAGGGTTAGTGCCTGATTATTTCTGGGAGCCAATTCTAAGCTGTTTTTGTCATTTGTACACTGAAAATCTTTGGTCAGATAAAACAAGTAATTGAAGATGTAACCAGGTGGTTATTGTGGTGGAATTTTTCTTTCGCAGTTTTCTCACGTGTTTGTTTGAAAATATGATAAATTGCTACAAAAACAATCGTTAAACACAACCCTAAATGACTAAAAACACTACTTTTGGATCAGGTCAATATTCTTCAGTTTCTTTTGTGTGATACAGTGCTTGCTATCAGACCCGAGTTGGTCTGACTTCAACAAAGGGAATTTACTGGCTGACAAATCAGCCCGCTGGTTTTTCCTTTTAAATTATACCATCCATGTGTATTACGTCAGCACAATATAATGGGTGTTGAAACCACTGGTGGGGACCGAGTGCTTCTGAATGATTCGAGTGGATTCCCAGCAGAGCCTCTAAGTGCTACTTTTCAATTCTAACTCCACTTTTCTTTCCACTTCTTCTCCACTTCCCTCTAAAATTACATTGACATGACATTGTGATAACCCGATACTACAATAGAAAAGTCTAATTATGAGTGTTTAAGCTCCTTTAGTAATTAGCTAACTTGGAGTTTCTTACATTTCATCCTCAGAAGTTTCTTTCGTACTCCCCTGACACAAGTGGCAGCAGCTGAACCAAGATGAACTTAAGATGATATTCACATGCTACTTTCAGGCTTGGATCTCACACTCTTTCTGTTGCACTGAGGCTGATTTAACGACTGAAATTGAGTGTTAAAATTGTTCTGATGGAGGAGTCAAAGGATAATTACAGTTTATTACAACCTGGGTCTTATTTTTGCGGTTTTTGCCATCTTCCCTATCAGTGATAAAAATGTTGTATGTAACTGGGAATGCAGCATCATCTGAAAAGGAAGTCAGATGGGGCAAAATTCATGAAAAGATTTATTTTAAAAGAGAAAACAAAGCCAGACGGTGAAATAGTTACTCAAACTGTCAGTTGCAAACATACATTACAGCTTGCAGACTGACTCACTGGTTCAAATTCAACCTTCTGCTGTAGTTGTGTACAGTTTTCCAGCTCAGTATCCCTTGGCATTGCAAGGGAAACTGGGCACATTGGTGATTTATTTCACACCTCATGATTTTTGTCCAGTGTCAACATTTAGTGCCTCGACTTTCATGCGGGAGAAATTAATGTTTGTTTTTCATTTTATCCATTCTGGTAGTGCTGCCCCCCAATAAATCGATGATTCGAGTCATCAGTTCAGAAGACCCCCCGAGTCAACGCGCATTGTACACGGAGCAGTTCAGGAGAAACAGCAATTGAAGGCTGAAATCTTTCCAAACCGAGCCTCAAAATTACCACAAAACCACAAAACTATCTGTGACAGAAGCAGAGAAGGGTGACAGAAACAGAGGGCAGCGTGACGCCGGACAGCAAAGCAGGAGGATGCAGTCTGTTGGCTTCCCTGATGCTCTCTGTTCCACTGACGACTATTAGTGAAGTTGGCTCAACCACTTTTGAACCAGACAGTGTTACAACTTCCTCTATAACTGCTGTCCACTCTGATTGACTCTTCGACTGACAGCACTGATCAGCAGCCTGGCAGGAGGGACGCTTTGTTGTACGCTGGAATTTTTTGGTGGAACTATGAGCAGGATGCAGACTTTTACTTTCTCTGATTGTGTGGAAATTAGGATTGGAAAAAAAAAAATCTAATTACGATTATTGTGACTGATTTCTGATGTGATTTTTGCGGGATCTGTACCAAACAAAGATGTTTTCTTAAGTCTGTAAAAATATTTTGTGTGTGTCAGGACATTTCTGCAGCACAATATTCATTTAAAAATGGTAGTTTTACCACAAATTGCGCCTGTTGCGATTTCGAAATTGCTGTAGACCATATTCACAACATCGATGTCGAAGAAAGTCATTAAATGGTGAGGTAGAGTAGAACATGAGAGTCATGTAGGCTGATATCTGTGTTTAGTGTGGCACTGAAATAAAAAAAAGAGGAACAAAAAGTTGAATCTTCAAATTGAACAGACAAACGCAATTCAAATTCTGAGTCGGGTGCAGTGCTTCGGCCAAAGGGATTTTAGGGCTGGCAATGTTGGTCTGTCATTCTAACACTTTGGTGCCTGTTGAGATATTTTTTATGCATTATTTGATGGACTGACATGAAAGGAGAGGGATCAGGCCGCTTTCTGGTTACAACTGTTTTCTTCTCTTCACAACTCTTCTGCACATGAAATATAGAAGACTGGCACCAGCAGCGCCGCAGTAGAAACGCTGTCTGCGTGGTCTCCAGTGGTAATGGTAGAGGAAATACTGCATTGATTTCCCTGATGAATTGATATTTGATGCCATTTTTGGCATTTAAAAAAATACTTTTTGGTCTTGTGGGGGTGGCACAATTATAGGAGAAACGCTGAACCTGGGTAAACTTTTAGGTTGTTTACAGTCTGTCTAACCCATGTTTTGTTGTAACAATGTCACCATGTTACCACATCTCAGCGGTCACTCTGGTCTCCCTGATTTCATCCCACTGCATAAGGTTCTGTTTTTTAGTGCCATTGTTTGTCCAAATTGTGTGGTCCATCATACAACAAGTAGTTGCAGCTGCAGCCTCCCTTGTGTGTCCACAGTCACATGCTCATGCTTTTAAAAGGTTAAACGCTAATAATTATGAAACATGTACATTGTCAAAAATCTATCTTTTTTGATTACATTTTGACTTTTAGACTTTACAGTGCTCCAGATTAGTAAGAAAAGTTTGGGTGAAATCTGTCCAAGTAAAATTGATTTTTTTTTCAGCTGATATCTCAGTTACAGCTGGATTGAGCTAGCAAAGTAGTTTTGTGTTGAGCATCTAATATTTATTAAGTTTGGGAAATCTCACAGTCTCTAAAAAGCCTTAATGTTGGCTCAAGCTGGCTGCTGACTCAACAGGGACTAGAAATTGTCTCTGTTGCTGGTCGTTACAGGATTGACCTACTTGCCGAGTAGTAAACTAGGTTTCATTGCATGGGCTTCTAATGACGTGATTGATTATTTTCCAGTAGTATTATTAGTCAGACCCCATGTGTTTCTAAGGAAATGCAGATAACAACCAGCAAAAGTTGTTTTGTTTTGTTTTTCTTTTAGAACAAATTGGCCTACAATATGAATCCATTTTGTTCATATCTTTTATTTAACCATTGTAGAATCTCAATATTACACTTGAAGGTGTGCTCTACTGTCATTATTAGCATTTCTCTGATGCTTGCAGGCCTCGGTGCAAGCACCCATGGTCCTGACCGCATCGCTGTTGTGCTAATAATGACAGTAAAGCTCACCCTCAAGTGTAATATTACATACGTATTCCAGATCTTGTGAGTTACATCCAAACTTCAGCCAGTCTTACATCCAAGAGTTAGCTGTTGCGTGGCCGGCATTCAGTGCTCCAGCAAAGCTAACAGGCCAAGCTAACTAATTGAGGTTTCTTTGACTTAGCAGTTCCTCGGGGTTGCTGCTGGCTGGCTGTCGAAATTGGATCCACACAGTGTTATCATAACAGGCAGAAAAGTTGGTTAAAACTATAAAACAACTCAAGTTACAATAAATTATAATTATCCTTGAAGGTATGGTCATATTATTTAAACACCTAGGGCAAGTCCTTATTGTAGACGTGCTCAGATGCATATCTTAACTATAATGACTTTGTACTCATGTATATTTTCTTCCTCCACAAGCGTAATAGATAACTTGTGTCATTGCCTGCATTTTTATTCTGTGATATTACATATTATCATCACACTAGAGTTCATATAGCAAAGTTATTCTAATTAATCTCAGTCATATCCCTCAGTTATTATATGTCACTTAACCTTAATATGACTTACAGCCAACATGAGCAACTCTCTTTGACTCTGCTGGCCTTTGATCACTTTCCATCCACCTACTCCTTGATCTACGCCTCACTAACTCCTTCTCTCTTTCTCTCATTTTCAGTCGTTTGCCACCGCTTTTTCTCTGTGAGTGCTGGCTTAATTGAACGCGGCAGTTGTCTCCTTTTAATTTCAGAGCTTGCTAATGTCATTAATAATGTATGGATATTCTAATTAGAATCTGCCCCAGTCGCTTTACAGTGTAAACACTATTGATCATCTGTTAATTAAGTTTTAAATATCATTGACGGGACGTGGAATCGGAGGCAAATATGAACATTCTCATCAAGCCTTTCCCATGCAAGCGTTCAATGCTCAAAATCTTACACTAATTAAAAAATACTGCTGATCCATTCTCTCAGTTCATTTCAGTCTTGGAGCGGTGCTTTCAGTGCATGCCACGAAAACACACACACACACATATATAAACAAACACAGATCCAGGCACAGGAACACCGTACACTTAATACAGAGTGCATAACAAAACAGTCCTGATCAGTTATTCAACTGTACAGGCATGCAACCATATAATTTCCATGATAAAATAGATCCAGGCAAATTTACACACTTAGCCGGGAGACATATGAAGCTTTTAAGAGGAGCTCGCAGTCGTGCATAACAGCTGGTCGCCCAACACTGAAGGATTAGTCCCTGATGCTACAAGAAAGTCAGCGCCATACTCTAAGATCTATCTTACAACAAGACACACAAACCTGCAAAATACGCCCACTCACACGGATGCAAACATCAACAAACTAAAGCAACAAAACAAAAGCAACATGCATGCACGGACAAAAGGAAAAAATTATCCCACATATGTGTAAATATACACAAATACACACGCTAAGTGGAGGCAGGGAGAGCAACAAAGAGCTGTGAGGGAATAGGCTTCACTGGGATTGGGGGCTGAGCCCACTGCATACCAAACAGGCAGGTACAGATGGCAACCTCAGGGCTAAACACACCCCAAGGGCCTGTCTGGATGTGTGTGTGTTGGTGTGCGTGCGTGTGCTGCCGAAGTGAGGTGGAGCAGCATGTGGTGGAAAAAAAGAGAGGAAAAGGTCAAGTGCTTGTCCAACTGCTAACAGCCACTCCCTCCTTCATGTCTGCCTGTCTTTATCTACGTTCTTTTATCCATCCTCGCCTACAGCTCTCCAGCACTTTCTCTCTGTAAAAAGCGTGGCATTAGAGTTCTGAAATCAGACCGACAGAAAACATCTAGATGTGTTTGGATGTGGCTTTAACTCAGATTAATACACATCCAACAAAAAAGAGTGGAAACACAAAGTATCCTCATAAATGGTTTGGGAAGTTATGTCAGATTATATCAGAAATAAATAATATATAATTTAAAAAATAAAAATCAAGTTGAATTGACGTATTGATTGAGGTAGATCAGTACATTTATTATCTTTAATGCCAGTTTTGAAAAATTTGATTAAATGAATTCTCTGAGCCATGTAGCTTGTGCGGTTGGGTATCGAGAGCCAGTACTACATTGGTACTGGTTCCTGATTGGTCAGTACCTAAATATTGTAAGTTCCTGGACAAACAGTGCTGCAATCTGTATTTATGTAACCTTCATTTGCTCTAATGCTGCTGGCATTTTCGAACTCCGAAGTGTGAGGCAATCACAAACTGCGTGTTTATATTCTGTGCTCTCAAGCCATGGCTGACAGAGCTAAACGTTCGAAGTGTGGGATCACTTTACTAACACCAGCAGCCTGATGAACAGGGTTGGGGGGCCTGGGTGAAAGGGGACTTACCTCAATACTAAATATGGTTAATTTGTTGAGCCTGATATCATGTTTTATGTTTGTTGTTGGTTTGTCATTTGTCATATGTTATGCACATTTAAATGTTAAATGTTAAGTATGCTACTCACACTTTACTCTCAAGCAAACTGACAAACTTTTTCCCACTCGCCATGCTGGTCACCAGCATCACCATCTACAGTCACAAAATATTTTTCAGCAGTAGTTAACCAGCTAACAGGATTTTATGTGTAGCTAAGGGTTAGCGGTGGGTTTGTATAGCAAATGTGACCTGTTGGTCTGTGAAGCTAACATTACCAGTTGTTCTGTGTAAATGTTAGCAGTTGATAGCTTTGTTATGTTCATACCATTACCATCCCAGGTGCTAATTTGCCATTTTCAGCGTGTAGGTTGCAGCTCAGAGGTTGTTCTTGTTTCCTGGGGATTTTTAAAATGTAGATAGCTTGAAAATGCAACCAGTGGCAGACTTACACATGCAGTGTGCATCCAGTGAGTCAGACTGAATATGTAAATGAAATGATACCCATGCCAA
>JAJHUR010076842.1:7468-28015 GCA_027495735.1 Lutjanus campechanus | reverse complement strand
AAGAGAAATATTTTACCTTTGAGGTTCTTACCAGCCTTCAACTACAATAAACCTTCCCCATCTTTCCCTGTGCTTTTTAAAGTCATAACTTCTTTTTGAAAAATATCCTTCCAAAATAAAATGACATTTAATAAACCTTCTAAAATAACTGATGTTCAAGGAATCCTCACCAGCAGCTTTGAAAATAAATCTTTTCCTTAACAGAATAATCAAATAAATAATGTAACCACAGATATCACCTAATATCACAAAGAAAAGGTCTAGGTTGAAGCACAGTTTCACTGCATTACGCATTTTCTGAACTTCCTTTCAAAAGGCAGAAACAACATGACGGTACCAGAACAGATGTACAGTTATACATCATCTTCATAATGAACACTATGGTGTGAAATACAGGGGGTCTCAGCCCCTTCATTGACACTCAAGACCCCCTGAGAGCCCCAACAGCAACATTTTGTGGGTCTCTGGTAAAATCTTTCAAAAATATTTGTCACTAAAAAGTGCTTTAAAATATGTCCAGTATTCTTATTAAATGTGCAGGACACTTGTGAACAAACATGAAGACAGAAACACATTGTTGTGGTGTTCCCTCTTATATTGCCATTTAATACCCAGTTGTTTCTGGTAAGTTAGAAAACCTGGTGTTACCCCGTACGACCTAAAAAGCAGTGGATGTTTTTCCTGCTTCGATATCATGGTTACATTTGGTTAAAAATAGAGACACGGCACAGATCAAGTTGGGAAAACATGTCAAAGATTTGCTAACTCTAGATTCACTTCTAAAAAGCTGAATCAGAACAACAAGGAACAAAATGCAGCGGTGACACCTGGAGCTAACACTGGTGCCTCAGCAGCTCCTAGCACAAGCAAGTAGGGATCTCCTCTCCTGCTCAGTCACTCGCCAGAAGGCTCAACTCAAGTTGAGGCTGAGAGCTCCTCTCAGGGAGGCGGCGGCTGCTGCCATAAGTGACCTGCTGGCTGGTTGGAAAACGAAGCAGGTGGACGAAAGGAAGGAATTATAGAATATTTTTCATCTCAGGCCAACGTTTGCTGTGACTGGATTGTGATAGACCCGCTGTGGTATACAAAATACCAGATCCCTCAAAAATGAATCCAGCAAGTTGCCAGTTGCTTGTTTGTCCGTTCCCTCCCTGCTGATTCCCACCACAGATTCACAGCCTTTCAGCATTCAAGTCTTGGATCGTGGACATTTGTTTGAACTTTTCACCCCAGAGTCACAGAACTTTGCCACTATTTCTGAAACATAAGCCTGTACAGATGCAAATTAATGCACCAACCTGCATGTGCAGTGTAGTCTTGTTTCAATTCAGAAACTAACAGCAATATTAAAATATCACTAACGCAACAAGTATCACAAGTTTATTTACTCTGAGATGCACATTTTGCATCCCTCTTTCTTTTTTTGCTGTCCCTCTTTCTTTTTTTTGCTGTCCCTCTTTCTTTTTTTTTTCCAATTCTTTATCTAAAGGATAGCTTGGAGCATTTCACCAACTACAGACAGACAAACAGCTTTGCAGTTACAGAGATCATTACAAGCAAGCTTGCAACATATGAACTAGAGGGCTTAAAGGGATAGTTCACCCAAAAATGAAAGTTCAGTCATTATATACTCAACATAAAATGCCGCCATACTTTTCATCTGGTGTAATCCAAGTCTCCTAAAGCCCCAACATGCCGTTCACTTAAGTGTGCACACTGTCACACTACGCACACCCAGTTCAGACAAGCATGAATGTGGCTCCAAGCTGAGGATCTACAGTGAAGATTTAGGCTGAAAACATAGTTAAAATGACGTCTTTCAAGTCAACTTGGCGTGTTGGGGCTTTAGGAGGCTTGGATTACACCAGACAAGCATTATGGAGGCATTTTATATTTTATTTGTTTGAAAACTGGTCAACATTCACTTACATTGTTTGGAAGTTTCCGCAATGCTGTTTTTCTGTGAAACTCAAGTGTTTACCAGCAATTTTCATTTTTTGGATGAACTATCCCTTTAACATCCTTTCCCTCTTGTTAACCTTCTTTCAAGCAATATGCATCCTAGAAAATTTCCAATAACTATTTTACACTCTGAAAAGAGGATGTATAGGCTAGTAACAAAGATGTGTGTTGACATGTTGGAAGACAAGCTGGTAAGTTAAAACAAAACAAAAAATTGATTAGGAGACCAGGCAACATTCTCCTTAAGCTGGGGACACACTACAAGATTTTCGGCCAGATTTTACCCACGATTTGCAGTTGGGGCTAGTCTGCGCCAGTCAACTCTAGTTGGGGACAGTCGCCATGGCAAGTCAGCCCAGAATCTGTTAGTGTGTGATGTGGTACAGACTGGAATCAGCAAGCGTGTGAGGTGAACAGACTCCGCCCGACTTCAGACGCTGTAATTCAAACATGTTTGAATTTTTTGAGCCGACTCTGGACGCAGTCGTGTAGTGTATGACCCTTCATCTGCTGCAGTCCTTAAGTGTGTGATCCCCAGTCTTTAAAAGAATCTGCTGAAGCCAGACATGTAGTGTGTGCTCCAAGTCTTTTCAAAATCTGCAAAGACTGTGAAAATCTTGTAGTGTGTCCCCAGCTTTAGACAGCAGGGAGAGAAGGGGAGACAAAAGAACAAAAAAAGCAAACATACTAAACAAACAAACTAAAGAACCCAAAGCACAACAACAAAAGGTATATTAACTTGTTAACTCCATAAAGTTTGCCGGGGCTTTCAAACATAAGAAACCCACTTTGACCGTAACTTAATAGGGTAATTTTTTCCGTTATATATATTTCATTAAAGATATCTGTCTATTCTTCCATTGTGGGGGAGACAGGATGCAGCCAGTGCCTATTAGTGGTTTTCTTACCAGCTTATATGTTAAAAAGTGGTTACCACTGATGGCACCCAAAGGCTAAGACCTGGTTGCCAACCATTACTGTCGAGCCCTGCCAGGTGAGGTCACCCACCCAGAGGATTTGGGGATCCCTCCTGTTTTGCCACTGTAGCTGTAAACACATTGTAAACAGAGCTTCGGATGTAGCATTAAAGCTGTAAAGTCAGCTGAATCACTGCAGAGGAGCAGAAGAAATCCAGTCTGCCTCCACATTCAAATGAAGACTAATGTGCTGTGAATCAACACAGACATCTATTTAGCCTGTGCAGGGTTGTCGCCCGCTGCCTCCGTCCCAATCTATCACAGATGCACGTCGTCAGAGTCAAGGGAAAACCTTGTATCTCGCAAATGTCAACTCATCCAGCTCTACTGTAAGAAGACGAGCCAGATTTTCAGATTCTACATGTATCTGATGTAATGTTGAAAGGGTTCATTCACCCAAAGAGATGATGATTTTCTTTTTCTTTTTTTTCAGAGTATATGCCTGTAATACCTTCATCTGAATTCAAACTACAGCTGTGAGGTTTGCATACAACAATAGCGCTACATCAACATCATGTGGAAAATGCAGAGCGAAGCTGAAACAGGGAAAATGAGTCACGGTATCAAGTGCACCATCAATCCTAACGCAGACTGCTGAAGTAATTCTACACAACCACAAAGCATCAAAGAAGAATGCACAGACGCGTTCATGCTCTGGCTTTGAATCAATGCAGTTATGCTTCCTTTGACACCCAAGTTGGTTTTCCTGCTGAAGGTCAGACTAGGTCACCGTGCAATGATACCAAGACTTGTGAAGATATTTAAATCTCCTCCATGACAAAGTAAAGGCATTTGTGCTTTTGCAATGATGCAAACAGTTCTGGATCTTCTTTTGGATCTTATTTTGAAATTTCAAAGACTTTTGGAGGTCAGATGTTCTAAAACCTTTAAAATGTTTGTCTTTTTTGTTCCAAAAAAAGATTTGTAATATTTACAATATCCACTGGTGTTCGTGAGTAGCCAGACCTGTTTAAAGGGATAGTTAAGATTTTTTCAAGTGGGGTTGTATGAGGTACTTATCCATAGTCAGTGTATTAGTAGATGGTGGTTGACCAGGATCAGAAGCAAAACATATTTTAACCAATTATAGTAAGGACCACCTAAGAAAATTAATATCAGCTCACTTTAGGTCACTGACCTGATTATTTGTCTCGCATAACCAGACCTTTCTCCACAGCACTCAGCGCTGTCGTAGAGGGAAAAAAATGCCCTGCCCTGTTTCGTGGGAACTTGTTTTGGTCGAACATTTGCATGTCAGGAGACCAGTTCTGGCATTAAAATGACTATATCACTGCAAAAGGAACAGTCACAGCTGTTAACTTGTTTACGTTTGTACCATCAGCATCCCAGGCACTATTTTTCCATGCAGGTTGCAGCTCTGAGGTTGTTCTTGTTTCCTGGGGACTTTGAAAACATATACAGCGGACACCGCAATGCCGCTTGAAGCAAGCGGCCAACAGCAGAACTTATACCTGCAGTGTAAATCTGGTGAGTCAGACCACCTAACTATTAAACTGACCTCAAGATAAAACATACAGGAGACCTCATACCTAATTTTTACTTCAAGAAGAGACAATTCTATTTTTATGTGATCAATTTATTTATTCAGTCTAGTTTGCCTGATTTTCCATGTTTTAGAAATAAAATTAGCCTATTCTTTGCCACTCAGTCCATTTTTTTGTGTCTCAGAGCTCAAGCTGACTGCTATGTCCTGAGTCCCGATCTACCACTGGCAATCAAAGCAGTGGTAGACCAGCAACTTCCATGATTATTGATTTTTACACATTTAGTTTAAGCACCTCATACAACTCCACTTCAAATAATCTGAACTACCCCTTTAAATCTATATCATGACAATATAAAGACATTTTTGGATCTTCCTTTGGATCTAAATGCACATTTTCAAGATGTTTAGCAGTCAAGGGGGGGTTCTCAAACTTTAAAAAATGAAAAACAGTTAATAGAAACTGAACCAGTGAAGATTTCTTTCAACATCGTCTGGCATTCAGATGTCTGGAGCTTGATCTCCCATGCATCAACCCGTCCAGACTCAACTGTCAACACTGAAAGCTTTCTTGTCCACTCCACACTCCAGAGCGCTCACACAGCCTCCTCATACACTTAAGCCGTCACACAACACAGAGCAAACAGGTAAATCTGGCAGATAAAGAAGTCATTAACTCACCCTTTTCTGGTCCTCCAAGCAGTGCAGCACAGGTTTCCTCCTCGGGTGCTGTTGTGGACTAGCCTCTGCTCCTGCCTCCATCTTCCCATAAGTGAGTCTCCCACAGTTTAATATCCAACCTTTCCAACAGGGCTCTTAGGGCATGAAGGGAAATACCTGCTCAGAGTATTTTAAGTCCCCTTCCCACTTGATTCCCAGTTGTGGTGCATGAATGTCTATGCAAAAATAGGAAAAACTGTCTGTCCATCAACTTTGCTCCATGACAAAGACGTCACTCGATCTCTGGGAGGATGCAACCTCAGCCACGCGCCTCCTCTCAGTCATATCGTATCTTGACGGTCTCTCTTTGCAGCTCTTGGTCCTGAGGGGCTGTCCTGAAGTGAGCATCAGGGCAGGCAACGGGAACCTGAGATAGCCAGGAGGGTTCTCTCTCCCAAAACCATCACCGCTGCCATGGAGATTCGATCTTAAAGGAGGATGTGAGCATCATGATCCTCTCCGCTGGCTGAGATTCAATCTGTCCGGCAACTGGAGAACAAAAAATGTGGGCAGGTTTCAGTTTATATGCAGCAAAATGTGTAGAAGTCAGTCATCCAGGGAGAATCCACCAATATAAAGAAAAATATGTCCAGATGTGGAACAGCTGGTGTCACTCACAGCTCAAAGGTCAAGTGTGACATCCTGACACTGAACAAGTGCTTGTGAGGAGAAAGAAAACAGCATTAACGCAAAAAGACACATATTCAGGATCACAGAGAACCTAAATGCAGCCGAGATAAACCACATCAGTGGTGGAAGTACTCAGATCTTTGATTTGAATAAAAGTATCAGTTCCACAGTAGAAATTCTTTATTTTCTCAGTGATCATTTGTATGACTGGTTGACAATTTATATTATTGAACATGTTACATAAAATATGAAATATTCTTTATTAATATTACTTGTTATTGGCGCACAATTCTCATAGGAAAGGTTTATTTTCATTCATGCTCAAAAATTCACTAAATCTGTGACTATTTGCTCTCTTAAATCTTTATTGTCTCAAAAATCCCATTTGGGTGGGGCTCTACTTTATAATGCCAGACAGCTTGTGAATTTAACTAAGGGATCAATAAAGTTTGATTGTATTCTATCCCATAATACATCAGAATGTATTTGGTGATTACATGGGAGTAAAAAGTGCAATATTTCCCTCTGAAATATAGTACGGTGTAAGTATAAAATCACAGAAAAAGGAAATACGCAAGTAAAGTACGTAAAAAAAAAAGTACTTAAGAACAGTATTTGAGTAAATGTACTTAGTTACTTTCCACCACTTGAATTATTGCAAAGTTCCTCTTAACTTGCAAAGCATTTAAATGCAGCGAGGTACAATTTGTACGTATTGCAGCTATCAAACTGATAATTCATGGAGGGAAATGACGAAAACCAGGGTTCATGTCTCAACAAACCACCAGCTAATTGCTGCAGGTGTGTGAGCTTTTCAACATTCATACCACGAAAAACTCTTATTTTAAACACAACTAGCGAACTTTTTGTTGGTCACAAACTTGCTATCATGATATGAAGTTCTTTTAAGCTGTAGTAAACATAGCTTCTCAGCCAGCACTTGACAATAAACATTAGCTTAAAGAGTTTCAATCTGGAACAAATTGGTAGCCGAAGGTTTGAGCTGCAGCAGCAGCAGCAGCAGCATCCCTACAGGAGAATCTGAGACCTTCACAGGCTGCCTGACAGACGGGCTGCTGCTCTCAGCTCTCCGCAAACTGTTCGTAATTTCTTCAATTAAACAACAATTAACAAACTACGTGCAGAAATAGTCATTAAAGCTCAGTATCTGTTGTAAGAAATGATGCTCACCTCGCACTTGTCTGTTTCCTTCCTTCCCGGTGGAGATGGTCCCTGCCTCGTGTGCAGCGCTGTCCGTTCCTCTAGCTGCGAGCGGAGCAGCCAGCTGCTGCGTTCACGTGCTGTCGGAAATATAGAAATCATGAGATGGTCAACAATATTTCACGTCACTTTTCTTGACAGAAAAAAAATGGTTTCACTCTTTTAACAGACGATTATCTTTACAAATGTGTTCTCAGGTGACTCTTTTATCGTTTTAGCTGGAAGTTTTCGAAATTTGTTCTCGTTAACTGTTTCTAGTTAGCCTATTTCTTTTTACCACGCTGTTTTAGTGTTCTGTGCTTGATTAATTAAAGTTGTTTGGTCCATAACATGACAGAAGAAGTTGAAAAATGTCTTGTTTTGTTGACAACTCAAATATATTTAGTTTATTGTCATGGAGAACTAAAGAATCCAGAAAATATTCAAATTTCAGGAGCTAAAATCTGAGATTCTTTTTTACTGTAAAAAAAAAATCCTTTGACAGTTAAGAACTAGTCAAATAATCAATTACCCATTGCAGCTCTAATAATCAAAGTTTGTTGTTATTATTTTAGGCAAGAGGAGGGAAAACTGACGTCTTTCATCATTTCATTATGATCATTTTATTCCTTGGCCCAAACGCATATGTGTTTGCCATAGCTATCCATTGTTTCTTCTGCTATTATGCAGGCAGACTGGGTCCATTTTTTAATCAAAACCCTGTGAATTGCTTCAGGATACTTCCCCCATTTGGAGTGCATGCTTTAATTTACGAGGAGGACCTAAAGGCAGCATCAGGGTCCCACTCGCTCTCTCTCACAGCCGTAACATTACGTCAGTGGGTGCTTCAAGCTCCGCTCTTCTCTCCCAACATCCTTGAAGGCGCCTGTCGGTTTCCATGGTGACTCTCGGTACGGAGGTCTCTACCGCCACCAAGCGGTGACACCGAGACATGGCAACGATGAAGATGCTGAGCCACTGCAGCTGGAGTCTGATACTAACAAATCAGTTAAATCTTACACTGAGATCACATTAAGCCTTACCATGCTGAAGTTAAATGATGTAATCATTTATTTAATTGGACTGTATCAGCTTGTGAGGACATGCTCTGATTTTATTCAGTGTTTTAGATTTGCACATGTGCAAAAAGAAGTCTGGAGTGTGATTTTGTCTGCACAAACAGCACTGTGGTGGAAAGTTTAAATAGGTAAAATTGGGCTTGATTTTGGACTGTAACAATCAGTCAATCAAATAGGCAACAATTTTTGTAATAAATTAATATTGTTTCAAGTAAACATGCCACACGCAGGCAGCAGTTTTTCTAGAATGAGGGTTTGAAGTGTTTCCTTTTTTCTTGACTTGTTTTTCTTTCCTGAGACAATATGATAATAAACTAAATATATTTAAAATTTATATAAAGTTTTATGTTTTTTGGTGAGTATTTTACCAGCACTTGGCTTTTGGCTGGTGTCCTGAGAGTTATAAAGTACTTAGACATTTAAATCTATGATAATTGTTATATTATAATACCTAAATTCCCAAACAAATCTGCAGTTGATAAAATTACAAAAAAATCCACTGACATTTAATTAACCATGAACACTGGAGTTTTTCCCTCCTTTTTCAAGGGTTTACGACAAGGGATGTTGCTGTACAGATTGTAAAGCCCCCTTGAGGCAAATTGTGGCTTGTGATATTGGGCTACATAAATAAAATTTGCCCTGACTTGAGCATCTGGGGACCCTGAGGTTCTGGTGCAGTTGCTTGTTATTCCAGCCTTTCTCGACACTCCTCCATTTCCCATCTCTTATTTTGTGCTGCGGCTGAAATGTTTCCTGTAAGCAGCCAAACATCATTGCAAAAAAAAAATTACCCGATAATCAAATCACACAAACTCGAGTTTACCAAGAATCATAAACAAAAAATTATGTTCATTTGGTTAATTTGGTTATTTTCTGTATAATCTGGTTAGAGCATGCATCCGTGCATGTAAACACGATGCACGAGTCACAGCTGTCATAAACTGGAGAACATAGATTGGTTTCCCAGAACCTCATCCATGGCAGCTGAAATGGCAATAAATGTCTTTCTGCAGGATATACGTGATAAAACGCTGGATCATTGTATCATGTTCCCTTCAACAAATATTTAAGTCATACATTTAAACACATCTGCTTGCCAACACAGCTGGCAAAACATATAACACCACAGCAATAGATTATATTTTCTCCTTCCCTGTCAAAGCTAGATCCCCCAACCTGGCAACCAGGCGTCTGGGTCACCAAAAGTCCAACTAGTTTTGGTAATTTAATTAATTTCACTAAAACACAGTATCACCAGAGGGGGTCCTACACTATTAGGGTTATCTTGTGACCCTGTCTTGATGAGGGACCCTGTGTAAAAAATAAATAAATCTAGTTTTAACATAAATCACGTTTTATTATTATAGTTTATATTGTGCTCATGAGGTAAATGTTAAGCCATGAAGTGTTCTTCCACCATAAGAGTGCTGGTCGGTTGATTTTCTATATGAAGCAGTCATGATGTAGTCTGCTGTGTTTCTTAATGTTTGGTGGTGCCAGCCTGCATCTTGTTACATATATAGCGACAAGGGCAGGTGCATGTAGTAACTAAATGTTGCGCCTCACTCAGCTGAAAATCAAGCGGAGATGCTGTGATTACTCTTAATTGAATCTTTTGCAGTTTTGAAGTGCTGGTGGAGAGAATACAGAGCCTTTTCTATTTGAATTCAGCATCACAAGCGACATGAAACACGTGTCTATAAGCTTCATTGTTTATAATGCTGTTGGTACACATGATATTTTGTTTACCTGTTGCACAGAGATGTTTGATGCAAGTCGGCATAGGAGGCATGTACCATTTTGTGTGCCTAACTGGAATGGAGTAGAAACTGGTGGATGGAGGCTTGAAGTTATGGGGGTGAAAGCTGATCAGTGGGGGCAAATTTTTCCCCAGTTAGTCCCTCTAAAAAGTTAATCCAGCCCTGCTTGGTGAAGGAATACTATAACAATTAACCTATACCAATGCTGAATTTATGCATTTGTACTGTACATGCCAACTATGGGTGTCATAATATACTGGTATTGACAATAACTGTGACATTTAAAAAAAGAAAAAAAAGAAAAATCAATATCATGTTGTTAATGCACATGATAATATTGTGCTTGGCCATTGTTATTGTAGCTGACAGCTCTGACATCAATTAATACTCTTATTTTATTTATATCCTTGCATCTTAACATATGTATGCCAGCATTATTGCTTGTTTATTATATCCTCATATTTTTTGTTGAACTTTTTATTTAAGTTTTCTTCTTTTTTTTGGCATAACAAAACATTCCCTGACATAGGGCCTCATACAAAATAGTGAATGAAAAGGGCTCTAAAATAAATAAATAAAAATCATATAAACAGAATATGTAAATATATAGTTAAATAAATTAAATAAAATATTTAATCAATTGAGATTTACAAAAAGGGGGAGACATTTGCGGCAGTTACATAGGAACACAAAAATTGCATTTTTAGTGTAATTCCATTATAAATGTCGTCATATTTTTATTACACATTTATAATTTTCATATTGTAATTTTTGTAACAGCCATGAAGACTGTTTGTGCTCCACTGTAACATGTAAGCATTGTCCAGAATGAATGATTTCCTCTATAGAACTGCCTTCTGAATAAAGGCCTTCTAACATTTTTCCAGAAGAGTGACTTTAACATTTCCTCTTTTTGAAATGAATGATTCAGTCCTGAGAAATACAGATCAAAATAGTTTATATTAAAAGGACACGTGTTGAAAAATCATCATCTTCATTTCACGTTAAAATGTAAATCTTGAGTACAGATGTGGGGCCCGCCCCCTTTCCCACAGGGAGGAAGTGCGGGGTTGGTGTTGCGCTGACATGAGCGCGCATGCTCGCGCTGGGCGGGCCAAATGGAAATCCTGGTGGTCACCAGACCCGCACAACTGGGCAAACTTTTCACTACTGTAGTAAAGTTGACCAAGAGGCCACAGCTAAGTGCGGGGAACAGAAAACTGAGAGCCTCACACATTTTTTACTATTTCACTTTGGGGTTTTGTCTCTTTTTGCTTGGAAACGTGTGGCCTTGTATTAAAACTCACATTTTTGCGCTCGGACTTCTCTTTTGGAACTAACATAGCTGATATTCACACATTACCGTGAAGATGAGACGTGTCCTCTGAGGCGAGGCTCGTTTTTCGGATTTTGGGTAAGTCTACATGTTTTTTTGTGTATTTGATCCAGTTAACGGTGATTTATGGAGGTATTTATTTGAAAAAGATCAAGAGGTTTCACGTAAATACAACTTTGGTTTCGGTGTCGCTGGGGTTACTGCATCCTCTTTATAAAATGCTTCATTTGCTCTGAATGTAACGTTTCTAAATGTCGCGACCGCGTCTTTTAAAACTGATAATGGGTGAAAAGTTTCCGGATTATCCTGTTTTACTGTGTTTTGTTATGTAAGTTGAGCCCCTAAACCTTATCAGACGGCGGGCGCTCACAGCTGGCTACGTGATAACAAACACTAACATTGTGGGTAAAACCGGCGCTTTTTAAAGTTGTCACCTTATACGAGGAACCCTCTCCTTGTAGTAATGATTCATACTTTGTAAGAAACGTGTCAGAGTTTAAAGCGAGCCGCCGGTGTTACCGTACAGACGTTCCGCGCCAAGGATTTCAAAAACAGTTTACCTGCGCGGGACGCTCTTTCCACTTCCGCTGCGCTGCTCACGCGGCGCTTCCATTGGCTGCGTCCAACAAAAAGGGCGGGACCACGGCGTCCGTTGGGCCCGGCGATTCGATGGAACGTACGTCAGTTACCGCCAATATAAATCTGGTGTTTTGATTAGATTTAAACTGATGTTGTGATTAATTTTATCATCCAGGAAAGACAGGCGGTAGTTTAATTAATTATCGTTACATTGTTTCATTTTTTAGCACGTTAAAAAATGTTGGTTTTGCTCAAAACACGGTAGGCTGTCTCTCCGAAAATAATTTGGCTGTAATAACTTTGTATATCAGTAATCCAGGAATGAGAAACGGTTAAAGCTAAAACAATAGTAAAAATTAGTAAAATTACGCCGGGCATGTTTACAGCTTGTTAGATGAAACAAATGTAATTTGGTATAAGTTGATAGCATATTTTTTGCCTCGACCCGTCCTGTTAACGACATATTATACATTTTTAAAAAGATTTTTAGGATTGTTTTAAGCTATTTATCGCTGTAGTAATGCGTAACTAATGGTAGCTAATATAATCTTTATTAAATTCTTATGCCAAGGTGGAAAATATCTGAATCTGAAAACCTGACCCAGAAATCCCATTCGAAGGTCAGTGAGTACAAAGGAATCTGTTTCTCATACATGATTTGATCACTTGTTTGTTTGTTTTAAATAGGGCTGCAAGTAACTATTATTAATATGAATTATTGTATATGATATTATGTTATATATATTATTGAAATTATCAATTTCCCAGAGCCCTAAGTAGTGTCTTTACCTTACTTATTTTGTCAAAGCAACTGCCCAAAACCCAAAGACTCGTTATTTTACTATTTTACTTTCACACACACAAAAAAAAAAAAATTAAATCAGCTGTCAAAATAGTTGGCAACTAATTTTCTTTTAATCAACTAATTGTTGAAGCTAAAGTTTTTTTGTGAAAAAATCCCAGTATGCCTCAGTAAGAACTAATGAACTTGTAGCTTAACCACCATCTTTTGTTTTCTCCTTTTGCTGACTAGGATGATGGCTTTGTAGCACCCCAGGTTCCTGTAAACACTCCAATGAAATTATTAGGTCAGTGTGCTGTGTCAGTGGACAACCAGCCAACCATGGGTCCCCTCACTACACCTAAAAAAGGAAGGGAATCCGTTGATCCCTGGACGCCGACGTCCAACCTTAAAATGCTCATCAGTGCAGCTAGTCCTGACATCAGGAACAGAGAGAAGGAGCTGTGTATGGACAACGACGGACGGGAAGGTGTTGACTCCACACAGGTACAAAAAAAAAAAAAGAAACCTCAGATACACATATGATGGTCATTTTCTGATAAGTCAGGGTGTTGAAAGGATTATATTTCAACTGTTTTTCTACGTCCTCTTCCTGTAGGACTCTGAAAATGGAGAAGAGTCGGAGAGGATGATCAGCAGGAAAGAGAAGAGTCTGGGTTTGCTTTGTCATAAGTTCCTCGCTCGCTACCCGGACTGCCCGAACCCCGCCCTCAACAACGACATCTGCCTGGATGATGTGGCCACTGAGCTCAGTAAGTAATGACACTGTCATAACTACAGTAATGATAATAACACAGATAATACTTGTGTTATATGTTATGTCTGGAACATTTTCCACATTATTCATAAATGTTATTTATTGTAATGTGTGCAAATATGCAAGTTTGTAGCAAATCCACACATTCACATCATGTAGCTTATTACAGTTGCAGGGCAGGAATTATACCACTTTGGCGTTTTGATTGATGGTTTATAGTCTATTAATGTGAATTTGTATTGAGCACCCAGTGGAAGTGATTAGGCCAATTTTCAGCTAATTGTACTAATTCTGCTTTGTCTTCATAAAATGTAATTGTACCATTACTTTTAGATTTGGTGCCCAACATTATGTCTGCGATTCCCCAATAAATATGTATTTATCAAAAGCCAAAATGGCCTCGTCCTGTAGTTGGTTTGAATTTAATTTTTTTTTCCCTGTGGTCAGTTTGTTTTACTAATTGTGACACTAGTTGGTGTATTAACCTGAGGTTTTGTGTGTGTTTTCTGTCCGTCTGCGCAGACGTAGAACGCCGGCGCATCTACGACATCATGAACGTGCTGGAGAGCCTCCACATGGTGAGCCGGTCAGCCAAGAACCGTTACACGTGGCACGGCCGCACCAAGCTGGCCCAGACTCTGGCCATTCTGAAGCAGGTGGGCGAGGAGCACAGGTACGGACAGCAGATGCAGCAGATCCGGCAGCGTCTCCTGGACAAGGAGTTCGACTTTGACGGCGAGGAGAAGGAGAATGAGGAGGTGGTGGTGGACCTGGAGAACGGGGAACAGGGACAGAAGGAGCTCTTCTTTGTGGAGCTTCCAGGAGTAGAGTTCAAAGCAGGTGAGTGTGGGTGCTGTGGTTTATATTTTAGGCTCAATTATTCAGACAGTTTATATTTGTGTATATCAAAAGTGAGTGTTAGATCTAATCTCATCTATCTTTGCAATCAAAATGGCCACCTTTTGTTTATTTTTGGTTTCCACGGGCATTAAATATCCTTGAAAACGACCCTGTAAAATGAACAAATTAACCTTTTTTCATCTTTTGTTTTTTGGATCTGCACTTCCTGCTGCATAAAATTGTTTACCGACCTTTCTGCACAAGAGTTTAAGAGAGAAAATGTGAACAAAGTGTAGAACTTCATGAAATTTTAATTTCTTGGATTTATGGCACAGAAAACAGAATTTGTAAGTTTCTGTTTCTCCTGTCCAGCCTCTGTTAACAGTCGGAAGGACAAATCTCTGAGGGTGATGAGCCAGAAGTTTGTCATGCTCTTCCTGGTGTCGAATCCTCGCGTGGTCAGTCTGGACGTGGCCGCCAAGATCCTGATTGGAGAGGACCAGGGTGCAGATCAAGACAAGAACAAGTTCAAGAGTGAGTACAGGGCCTGTCGGATGTTAAAATTTGTCTTTCAGTGCCCAGAAAATGTTACGTGTTTTCCACAAGTAATGACATAGATGATGCAGTGCTGCAATGATGCATTGCAATATAAAGTATATAAATATATATATAAATATTTACCAGTCTCTGTACTGGCAGTAGATAATCTTGTCTCGTGTGTTTGCAGCCAAAGTGCGTCGGCTGTATGATATCGCTAATGTGCTGCGGAGCCTGAAGCTCATCGAGAAAGTCCACGTGACAGAAGAGAGGGGGAGGAAACCGGCCTTCGAATGGGTCGGCCCCGAAGAATTCCCACAAGTCAAAGGTAACGCCAGACCTATTTTCCAATTACTTTTATTAGAAGGGATTCTGGGTTGAGTACAAACTACTTTATAAATTAAGTTTGAGCAATGATTGCCAGAGCTGCTGATTGTATGTTAAATTATCTTCTAATTTCATGGACTAATCGATAAATAATTGTTTCAGACTTGGAGAACTTGTCATCTGAATGCCAACCCAAGAAGAAAAGCATACTTGAGTCCCGTGCGTCTGTAGACAACTGTGCCAAAAACCTATTTTCATCGCCTGGGGGTAAACGCAGCTTCACCCGACACCCCTCCCTCATAAAGCTGGCCAAGAGCATTCAGGACGACCGTCGCAAGATCAGTTCTGCCCCCAGCAGTCCTGTCAAGAGTTCCCTCAGTGAGTACAGAAAATATTTCTTCAGATATGGTTACCGTTGTGGCGTATGCCTATGAATGGTGCAATGACGCTTCAATATTTAATCTGTTCCTCTTTTGTTTTCAGGTGATTCGTCGAACAGCGACTTCCCAAACAAAATGGCCCAACTTGCTGCTATTTGTAAGATCGAACTTGACCAGGAGTCAGCGTAAGTTTGGTTCCATTTACACTGTTAGTCCACATAAACTGTTTAGGTTTTTTAAAATCAAGTTTGGTGCATTTGTCTATTTGTGGAGTTGATAAGGCTTTTAAGAATGCAGATGAATATACAGTCCATTTCCTTGTGGGGAAACACTACCGAGGATGCAGCAAGGAAACTTAAAACAAAGAAAGGGTCATTACAGACTTTGGTGCCAGTTCTATTGACACTTATGGGAGATGCATGAAGAAGCACACTTAAACCAAACATATCTATGTTGTTTGACCTTTGATGAAATAACACATGTAAAAAAGAAAAGAGAACACTTCAGAGAATAGCACTGACTTTTGCAAATGTGTGCATTCATTTATTCCTGCTATCTCCTTTTATTTCTGTCTGGAGGCTGCTTTACCATGATTGACAGGGCTAATAATACAATATACCACATGCCTGTTGTTTTAAGGGTATATTTAAGGGTAAAGCCCATCAATGCTCAATTAATAATCAGAGGAGATTTGTAAACGCTTCATTTGAATATCTGATATTCCCAAAACATTAGCTGTTATTAGCCCTGTCAATCATCCTAAAGCAGCCAACATAAAAGGAGGAGAGCAGGAAAAAATTATCCTAAACCCAATATTTCCATTGGACACTTAACTTGCAATATTTTTTTTTTATTTTCTATGATGAACATTTTAGTTTGACTCATCATGAGCCCCATCAAGTATGCCTATAATCATCTTTAGATACTATTCGGACACAAAAAGCAAATAAAGAAAAAGTGAAGTGTTGCTTCATGTCTTAGAGTTATTTCTTCATCAAAGGTCGTCTGACGTTGATATGTTGGGTTTTAGGCTTCAGTAGAAACTGGCACCATGCAGAGGATAGAAAGTTGGTTTATGATGTAACGACCCTTCCTTTTAGTTTCCTTGGGATGCAGGATTACGGGTGACTCAGTTTATCCAAATACTGAGTTGACTGTCAGACAATTCAGTCATTGTAGTTCTGTGTTAAATAAGAGTCTTGCTTCTGTTGCAGGACTGGAGCTGAACATCCAAAGCCTGCTGCTGCTGTGAGGTTAGACCCAGCCTCCTCTGGTTCAAAGGAACCGCCTCAGGCACCGTTTCTAACTCCAACCCAGGAGCCCGGAGTCAACACTACTGTCCACCTCACACCCCGCACCCCTCTGGCAGCCCTGCCCGCGGGCTCCGTCGCATACATCCCCGCACAGTGCTCATCCCTGATCCCTGTGTTGTTACCTCAGCAGCGAGGGGGAGGGCCCTACGCCGTGTACCTGCAGCCTTCTTCTCCCAGGCCCAACCCTCTGGCCAGGCCACAGCCGACCAGCCTCGCCGTGCGCTCTATGACCTTTGAGGATAGGACTGGACAGAGTCCGTCAGACCAGTCTACAGCCACGAGCCAGCAGACCACCAGGGCGTCAGACAGCAGCCCTGTGGCGCTCAAACGGATGCGATCAGATTCAGCTTTAGAGAGCAGCCCCTCCAAAGCCAAGAGGACTGACCCCAACTTTAAGGTACAAAAATGTCTGCATGGTACACTAATATAACATTCTGAGAGATTAAAGACATTTTAAAATGCTTGTTATGTGTTTCTGACATGCAGTATTTCTCTATCTCTCTGTCCACCTCTTCCCGTTGTCCTCTTTTAGGACACGTCTCCAAAGCTGTGTGAGATCCTGCAGGCCCGTCTGAAGGCCCGTCGCAGCACTCAGCTCTCGAGCCGGCCGTCGCCCCGTGCCCTCCACCTGGACCCGGAGTTTGTCAACACCCCTGGCAGTGCTGTGGCCAATCAGCCACTTGAACAGAGCTTGGAGATCTTCCTGGACAAAGAGGACAAGACGGCAAACTCGGACAGCGAGGCGGGATTGACACCAGTCAGAGCCGTACCCCTCACGCCGGGACAACTCCACACGGAGGTAAATGCACCACAAAGGCTTCAAAAATATCAGAACTGGATTTCAACAGCAGTATGTGTGACATTTATTTCTCTGCCCGTCCAGACTTTAGTCCCGGCCGGATACCTGATCCCGATCTCCCAGCAGTCCCTCATCGGCTACAAAGAAATGCAGAATTCAGACAGAGAAGGCAACAAGGCCTCAACTCCAACTTACAACATCTACAAAACACCAACTGCAGGTAAATATGTCACCAAAAGAAAGAACGGAGACGTTCATATTACATACTTAGAGGGACAATGACTCCATTGTTCCATGATATCTTTACATAACAAATAGTTGTTTAAAAAACTGTAGATTAGAGCCAAGGTCCAACAGATAAATAACTACAACAAGAGAAGGTATTAGACCATTTTTATTTTGTCCTCAACAGGTTCGAGACCTTCCCTAGCCCAGGAGATTACGCCCACCAGCATTCGTCTTCACAGACCCGCTGCTGCTGCCGCCTCGCCACACGCCACCCAGCAGGCCCACCGCCTCCACAGCCCCAGTCCCGCCATCCTCAACTTCACCCTGCAGAACCTGGGTCTGATCTCTGGCTCCAGCCCCGGAAACGGCTTCGCTACCCCCCAGACTCCGGAGTGTGCCAACACCCTGCCCAGCCCGCTGCCGAGCCGGATGGTCTTCATCAAACCTGTGTCCCCCGTGCCCATCCAGCAGTCTGTATCCGGGCAACCAGTGGCCCTGTTTAGTTTACAACAGGTAATATAACAGGGCACACGGATTTTACGTCTGAAAGTTAGTTTACAAGTCACAGAGAGTACTAATCAACCTGTGAGAACAGCGATATATTTTGGTCATTTATAGACAGTTAAGACAGCAGTACTTCTGATTGGTTCTCCTGTGAACCAATATAACCGTGCTTAAAAAGGTTACACCAAAAGTTCCTCTGTTGCCACCAGATATTCCATTTTACTTTGACCCTTCACCAATTTGCTTCACCAAAAAAAAAAAGTGAATATCCACCAAATTTAGGAGCTTGTAGCGAGTGGTTGAAAATATTAGTGTCTTCAACTGGAATTTTTAAACGGTCAGTTTACACAAACCACAACAAAAATCTAGAGACAGCAGTGTGTTCAGCTGTGCAGAGAGTTTTGGTTGTAGGTGTTGAGGTTTTGAGTTAACTGTCCGGAAAACCTTATTTCACTGTTTCCAGGTTGTTGGGTTTTTTTTGCCTGTATTAATTTATTATAACTCATCCTTTAAGATTAAAGACTAACTGAAGATTCTTCGTCTCTTGTCAGCCTCTGATGACCACCCCGAAAGGTACGGGACTTCCCCAGCAAAGCTTCTTCCACACGCCGGTCCCCCTCTCCCCTCTCGCTGCCATGGTAACCACCGGCGGACACCTGGCCGCCAAAACTGTTTACATCCCTCAGAGGAAGCTGGACGTCGCCCCCGAGGACTCGTGAAGGGAACCAGCCCCCCCCCTCCTCTGATGTGTACAGATTATGTGTGTGTGGTGTGTTTGTGTTTTGGGTGGGTGGGCTCTTTTATTTTCATTACCTCTGAAACATTTCACAGCAGCCTCTTCGCTCACAGCCGGCTCTGAAAATAGCTGCCATGCAGACTTCGGCTGTGGCCCAGTGGACTCAAAACAAGTTTCTCATGAACACTATTGCGACGCTGGTATAAAGTATTTTTCCGGGGTTAAATTTACATAATCTCATGGAGGGATTTTTTATTTTTTTATTCATTTGTTTATTCGTTTTAGTTACTTCTAATGTGGGTACTGTGAAAAACAGTTTTTTCTTTCTTCAAATCACCAAGGGTAGTAAAAGTCACATCAGAACTATAAAGAACAGTATGAGTCAGATGGATGTTTTTGACTGAAAGAGTTTGAGTTTGATTGGAAAATCGATGATTTTGTTAAAGCTAGTGAGATGACTTTTGCACATATGTACATGTTAAACTGTTACCCCTGTTAAAAAATGAAATTGTTAAGAATATGTGAATATTTGTGATTCATTGTAAGACTATTCAGACATTTTGAAAAGTTTTAATTTATAAGGAAATTACCTTCATTTCTGATGTCTGGCTTAATGTAAAGTGTTAATGAATTTTAATACAGTTTTTAAGAACATCACGTCCTGTTTGTCTGTGTTTTTGTCTACAGTGACGCATTCGCACAACCATTGGACTGTAATTAGTACAGACGTGAGGGGCTTTACTATTTAATCTGTCGATTATTCAGTTCTTTAGTCTCATCGTGAGTTCCCAGTGTTCAAGGTGGCATCTTCAAGTTGCTTGTTTTGTCCAACCAGAAGCAGAAAAGTAGAAAATTGTCATATATTGAGAAACAGGATGAAGCAAATCTTCACAGTTTTTCTTTGATAAATGACAATTAATTGATTATCAAAACTGCAGCCTCAGCAGCCATTTACGCTCTTTGTTTGTTGTCACTTCTGCATTTCTTCTACCAAGTTACATTTCACTGTTTTCCGGTATATTTCCCACAGAATATTTGAATTGATATTTATATCTAATATTCATATCATCTTTCCATCCAAAACATTTTTATTATCTCTTATGACTGATTGGAGACAATGACATTGGAGGTCTCGAACTCTTGAGCTGAGATATTTTTCAGAAAGTTCATTTCATATTATTTGAATCTCTGAACAAATCAGAGATATGGCTGCATTGGTGGATCACTGAATGGGCACACGCCCAGGGGGCCCCTGGACTTCACCTGCAAAATGTGACTCAAAGATGCACAAACCGACCACAAAAAGACACAAAATGACCACAAAAAGACAAAGCAGCTATGAAGTAACACAAAATGATCACAGACACAAAACTACAAAGACACAAAATGACCACAGAGACACTAAACTACAGAAAGATGCATAAAAACTACAAAGAAACACAGAATGACCACAAAGAGACAAAACAACTATGAAGTCACATAAAAATGACCACAGACACAAATCTACAAAAAGATGTAAAACTACAGACCCAAAATAACTGCAAAAACACAAAACTACAGAAAAATGAAAAAAA
>JAJHUR010076840.1:8338-18731 GCA_027495735.1 Lutjanus campechanus | reverse complement strand
CCATATCCTCTGTATATGGCAAAACAAAGAAGTTCTCATACCTAAATGACAGAATAGGTCATTTGTCAATGACTGCCAAAATTATAAATATGAACCCTGGAGAGTACCAGTGGCAGGTGGACCGGACCTTTGCTGTACCGCACCTTCGTTGTCACATGGTAAATGTTGTGAAACATTTGCAGTTAGGTTAGTTTTAGGCCCAAAACTAAGTGATTATGTTTAGGAGAAGATGGTTTGGGCTGAAATAAGTAAGTAAATTACATAGGGCATGTTCTGTTTGTAAGTTAAGGTTACGCACATGATGTAAGTTAAGTATATTATGTAAGTTAATTTATGCGCGTAAATTAAAATAAATTAAAGTTTGGGTTTCACGCAGGACATTAACAGTAGTCTCCTGGGTGAAAGTTTGACCCATTCATCCACCCCAACCTCTTGCCTACACGAACTTTGTCGCACTTTATACTTTGTACTTTTTAGGAGCAAAGGAGGTACAGTAGTTCCTGTCACAATTATTACAAATATCAAATATGATCATCACTGTACATATCATACATATATGCATGAAGTTGCATGAGCATACTGTGTATATTCATTTATCTTAAAATATTGAACAGTGTATTGGGTTTGCTGTTTGTGCTTAAAAAAATCAAGTGCTCCTGCAGTGACCTTGCTATCAATGAGAAAATACAAAAACACTGGAGCACTTCATATAAATTGTTATTTCAGCTGGGAACTCTCAGCTTACTCACCTCCACCAGGTTGTTGTGTCCGTGGCTGACAGCCAGGTGCAGAGGGGACAGGAGGGCCATGTTGAGGATGTTGGGGTCGGCCCCCAGGTCCAGAAGAGCCCTGCAGCTGTCCGCCTTGTTCCTCTCCACTGCCCAGTGTAGGGGCGTGCTGCCCTGCTCATCACAGCTGTTCAGCTCTGGGAGAGGACACAGGAACATGCAAATAAACATACATACATGCGATGACATACAGATGCATGTAGATAGTCAACTCCTTAAATGTTCCAGACACAGTACTCATACTGATTTATGCAGACAGACAGAATTATGATGATGCACAATACATATATTTTACCTATGCCGAAGTGCAACTTATGATCGATGGCTGAGGCATGCCTACCCTGTGAGTCTATGACAGTGGTGATGAATTGGATGAGGGTGATGTAGCCCCCTGCGGCAGCGTGATGAAGGGGACTAGCTTCACATTCATCTTTCTCACTCAGGACCTCTGGGCTCTTCTTCACCAGGTTCTCCAGGAGAGCCAGGTCACCCTTCTCAGCCAACTATGGGAATATAGAACATTATATAATAGAAGGAGAGTGAAGTTAAGAGACCGTGTTAAAGACATTTCCATGGTGAGAATCAACACTTTTTATAGCAAAGTAAAGCGATAGTTTGGATAAAAAGTAAGTTTTGCTGCTGACTCTGTCCACAGCTGTACATCGCTTAGGTTCCTTCACCAGGACTCCAACTGCTTCTTCAAACCGAGGGTGTGCTGCTCGCCATCTACTGTAGGTAATACATTGACTATGGATAAATATGGTATAATCTGAACTACCAGCTATCAGTGTCTTGTTTTCTCCTATAAACTAGTATGACATAATGCCTGCTTGTTCAATTTCCAGACCGCTGGCTATAACAATCAAAGTTTAAATACTGCAACTCACGTAACATTATTATACAATACTTGAGTTGCCATCGGGTCTCTTTTCAGCTCTTCACAATGACTTTCTTTAAGGTTACACAAGGTTGGGATTACTGATGGGGTGTTACATAAACACTCATATTGTAAACACTCGCAGAAGAGAGAAACCACATCTTAAAATGCTTTCCTGTAGAGCTCTGTGGTTGAATATTTATTTATTTTCACGTCTTTTGTCAATTTCTTTATATTAATTTTTGGTAAAACTTTTATATGAAGGAGTCTGCATAAGACTGTCATTACACTGAAAGTTTATGACTGTTGTCATTTAGTGTCATGTCATTTTTTTAAAGAAAAGTTTACATTGTTTGAGATGTATTTGTTATGACAATTTGCCATTAATCAAGACAGCATGACTTGTCAATGTCTGTCATGATGTTTTAGCGTTACATTAAACTGGCATATGTGCTTGGCTTTGACAGTGGCTGCCATGACACTGTTATAAGTGTGTCAGGAATATTTTCCTTGACCTCAAGTAAAGTGGTACATTTTAGACTTAAAGATGTTATATAGTTGTAAGGCCAGTACAAACAGCACAGTACAGTATCAAGGTGATTTAGCTCACAGAATTAGCTAATGAACAGTTAACAGTTAGCCACTTTACTTGTTGCTATGGTAGGCTAACTGCTGACTGCTGTTATCTGTAGCTGCCGTTAGCTAGTTAGCTCAGTTAGCCGTTCCAGGGTTAAACCCTGCAAGAAAACCACAGCTGAGCTTTATTCCCTGGCTTCAAACTGGTTACAGTCGATCTCGGACACTGTGAGTCATAAACATTCATAAAGACTCCATCATGTTCATGACAAGTGTCATGGTGTCAATTTTTGCGTAAAGTTTGGTGACAGTCTCACCTCGAACACACTAAGGCTGGCGAGAGTTGGATCCTCATCCTCTATGACATAAGTATAACAGCTGGTCTGTCGGGCCACGTCCCTGCTGAAGTTCATCACTCAACTCACTGTAGACAAACTCTGGGTGCCCACATGAAGGGTGACGGCACGTGTCTGAACATAACCACACACACACACACAGATACATATATCAGTAAGAACACAATAACAAAATACTAAAATAGAAAACAATCAAGTCATATAACTGAGGGTATAAAGCCTGCTTTACAAGCTAGAGGAACACAGAGTGCTATGTAACCAAGAGGGCAGATAACGCCTTAAGCCATAGGCTCCTCTTGCCATGAGGGGATATGGACACAGATGACTTTGTCTTTACCCGGAAGGGCATTCAGATCCGCCGAGCGTTTGGAGGTTGAAGCCCTTCTGTTGAAGAAAGCAATTATCTTCTTCACAGCTGGGGGGCAGCTTGTTTGAGTCAGTCCCAGGTGTCCTTGGGTGATCCTGGGTGAGTGAGATTGAGAAAGACCTTGTAATTGTATTGTATGAGGGCCCTCTCAGTCAACATCAAAAGGCCAAACAACAAATGACATTTTTGGCGAGCAAATTACTACGGAGAATTCTCATTGGAAATCCCCTCGACCTTATGCAGCAGCATTCCTTTGGTGTGTATTGTGACTGAGCAAAGTAGTTTCTGGACTCAAAAAAATGCAGATAGTGGAGGCAGAGCTGGTGCAGATAAAAGATTTCTAAACAAAAATAAGGTTCAAGGCTTACAGTACAGGTGCACGCAGCAGGCAGGCAGGTGCAGGTGACAGGAAACAGGCATGAAAGCAATGGCTTGAAACAACAGAACAATATCGACGAGCTAACAGAGAATGAAAGGGAATGAGCTTGTTAAATACTGCAGCAGGTGAGCAGGGAGAGTCAGGTGACCGCATTGCTGATAAGAGATGTGGGAACAGGTGAGTAAATGGGTGGGGCTGTCAGGTGACTTGGAAAAGAGGAAAAGTCCAAGGTAATCTGGTGGATGGATGGAAAACGACAATGACTATGCAAAAAAAATATTCCAAAAAGAGAAATGGACCTCGTGCATGAATGTTTTCTTATTTTTCTCTCATATTTGTTCTTAAACAAAGCAGTAAGAGGAAAATAAGAAAATTCTGGGATCTGTGGGATTCATGAGACGTGTGTTGACAGCCAGGTCTGTTCTTACCCACCTGATTATGTTAAATTGGATGCATGTGCCAGGAAATTTGCAGTAAGAAGTAGAAAATGCCCCAATAAATCCATGTAAGGGCAGCAGATTTAAGTACAGTGTGCAAACCAAAAAGCAGGACGCCACTGACATTTGACAGCTAATGTTAAACTCAGAGTAACAAAGAAAACACAGGAAAAGGAAAGTTAATGCCACCAAGGGCAGCCCCAGCAGCCCACTGTGTTCAAGATTATGTACATTACTAATAACTTCTAGGTTTGTTTAACAGATTTTCACCTTCACTTTTTCACCACTGGTGTCCTGGTGCACACAAGAGTATAGTGTATTTATCTGTGGTGCGTAAACTTAACGAACTGTGGTGTTATTTGACCCTCCCTGAGTCCTGCCCCTCTTTGATCTGAGCTCCAATAACAGTCGAGCAAACTCAGTACCTCAGTCAGCTTTCTCCTTTTCTTGTAAAAGCGATATATGGGGTCACATCTTAAGTTAGCTAATGTTACCAATCGATATCTATCTAGCTAACTAACATTAACAAAATGCTAGCTATGATTTATATAGATTAGCTCACGAGCTAGCTGGCGTTTTGCAAAGACCTAATTTAAGATGTGAATACATGTCGCTTTAAAAGGTCCCCCAACATTGTCTTTCAACGATCTTCAAAATCTGGTTTTCTTTTCAACTTTGATGTACAAAACACAAGTTTGCTTTTGTGTGTACTGGCTCTGGTATATGTACATTTGTATGTGAGTGCATGTATTTGTGTATATATATTCATGCATGTGTATATATGTGTATTGTGTGTCTATGTTTATGTGTGTGTATATTTATGTATCTTTGGTATTTTGTTATATAACATGCTGTTACTTTTCTTATGCATTTTTGTGCAGCACTTTGTAACATTGTTTTAAAAGGTGCTATACATGGGTAATGGAAATGAGTATCCTACTAATATTCACCTTTACATGCTGCCCTGCATACACCTATAGAGGAATATTATATGAATATATATACACATATGTATGTATATAACATTATATATAAAATGTATGTGCATGTACATGTTCAATGAAATGGCCTGGGGAACTGGGAAAATGGCTGAGGTGAAGAACAGAGAGTTTTAGCCTGTGTGGATTTAAGTCATTTTATGGGAATTATACAGTATTTTGTTTCTATTGTGTACTTCATTTGCAGTGCACTTCAAACACTTAAGCATTATTGCATGGGTCAGTTCACTTGGATGGAGGCTCCCAACAGAGCCTGCTCCTCTACTGGCTCCTTAAAGGTGGGCAGAATGACTCTCTCCAACCGAGAGATCAATAATTAACTCTAACCTCTGTGAGCCGTCGTCCCTGTGGCAATCAGTTTAATTCACCGCTCTGCAGATTAGTAATTGGTTTTTCTAATCAGTTAGTAAATAAAAAGAATCATAAAGTAAAAGTGTAGCTCTTCCTCAAATATCACAAGAACTTACCTTGTTAGTCTATGCCTGCCGTATGAAGCGTGCTAAACTTGACTCATGACTCATGTTTGTAATAAGATACTGCAAACTACACCTCCTCCTCCTCCTCTCTGGTCCAAATAGAAATTCATGTTACCGTAAAAACCGACGTAATTTTTTTCTAATTTGCTGGATTTGATAATGAGCCACCGCATGTCACCCTCCCCATCATTTCCGAGAAGCAGCGGTAAATAATTGTCATTGGGTGTTTGTAAATGAGTCTGACGCTCATCTGTTTGCAGAAGCCAAGGATACAGGAAGTGCACTAATGGACACTGGTAAACACATTTCCCAAATGACTGAAAAACAGGTTGTGTGTGTAATTGCATATAACAACGACATCCTTACATGCAAGGGATTTGCCTCTGAGGTTTAGTCTTACATTGTTCACATTCAGCTGTATACAGTTGTATTAAGTGACATATGGGATAAATGTTTGCCTTTAGAATTGAATTGAAAAGCTAATAAAAATCATGATACCTACACGAACCAGTCACAGTTTAACAATAGATGGATCCTTAATTAAATACAGATTTTTGCAAATTTTAAGTGTCACGCTGGACAATTAGATGATAGTCATGGAATATAAAAACCAATGATTATATCAAGAACATGAATGAAGAACCTGTTGTAGAAACATTTACTCAGGTGCTATACTTAAGTAGAATTGTTAGGTACTTGTACTTTACTTGAGTATTTACACTTTATGCTACTTTATATTTCAACACTGTAAAAATATATATATATTTTAAAGTTAGTGTCCAGATTGCCTCATGAGTTTGAGTTGACTGAATTTGAGAAGAAAAGTTGAGGTAATTTGTCAGGATTCAAAACAAAACAAAGCAAAACTTTTCTAGTCAAATAAACCTGACATTAATTCAGTTGTACTTTAGACAACATGTTCAATAAGCTTAAGATATTAAGTTGAACCAACAAGTCTTCAGTAATTTCACACCAATAACTCACAGCTGCAGCGGCGCCTGTTGGAGCTACTTTGTTCCAGCATCAGCACAAAGATGATATGTGCTGGGAAGTTAGTTTTATATTCTGATCATGTCCCTTTAGAATATTTTGAAATTCAATGAGTTAATTGGCAGTACATTCATTCAACTTATTATTTCAAGTAAAAGGATTTAAAGTAAAAGTTAAAAGAACTATACATGCTAGATATTTTAAACTTAAATAATAATAAATAAAACCTGCATATTATGTTGAGTTGAGAATGAGAAAAGATTAGTTGATTCTGCTAAATTCTTACATGATATTTTTAAAAATGTATACCACTACACTCCAGGAGGAAATATTCACACTGTTTTGTGACCAGTCACAGAAACAGCAATGTTTAGTTGGGGATGCTGATCATATTTCAGATGTCTGTGACTTGTTCAGAGTTTCACTGAAGAGACATTCCCCCTCTAAACTTGCACTGTTTTGTTATCCATTATTTCCCAAAATAAAATAAAAATTACATTAAAAAATGATGATGAATTTATGAATTTATGTTCCTTTGACAGAGCCCAACCTCTAGGTTGGGGCCACTAGACTGAATTTTCCAACTCATAAAGAAGTTGAAACTATCTCCACCTTGAGCAGCTACAAAAGAAACTCTGCTACAGTACACAGTGATGCATCAGTATTATCTAGGGATGTACTCAAACCTGTATAAAATAACAAATCTGATGCGTACAGCACTTTTTGTTTATATAAAGTTTGTTTTTCTTTTTAACTTTAATATGCTTTAAGTGCCTGTGCAAAAACAACTGGCATTGATTGTCTTTGACAATGACTGTTTGAATTATGTACAACTGCTAAACAAAAATGACACAGCAGTCCTTTGAAAAAATAAAATAAAAATAATAAAATAAAATAATTACCCATGTAATATCACTGCAAATATTGTCACAGTCTGGTATGGTATTGATAATTTTCTTCAATAATGGTATATAATAACAACATATTGTTAAATCCCTAGTATTAACAGTTAAATCATACCATCAAGTACTTTTACTTTATAATTCAGTACATTTTATTGCTACTTTATCTGCACTTTTATTTAAGAAGGGTTTCTCATGCAGGATTTTTTACATGTAATTGAGTATTTTTAAATTGCTGTATTCGTATTTTTACTCAAGTGAAGAATCTGAATATTTCTCCCTCTGTTAAGAACATATTGAATGAGGAGGTTTGCTGCTGCACTCAACGTGGACACTTGTTGGATGTAACTCAAACTCTGCACACAATAACAGATTGTAATCCACATACATCCATAATATTTAGTTAAGTTGACATTTGAAGTGAAACACCAGCTAAAACTTTAAACTGAAACATATTTTCCTCAATGAAAACATTTGTCATCATCCAACACACCCCTAATACTTTGATTTACCCTCATACTTTTTGATAAATAAGCAGCAAAGTTCAAATATTAAAGACAAAGTTGAAGACATGTTGTACTTACTGAATTTATGTGGTGTTGGTGTTGAGCTGAGCAATCAGGATGTTCTCTTCACCACTGCAGTAGGGCTTTTAAATAGTGTGGGGAGACGAGCTATTACCCAGTCTGTCTCCTAATGCAGGCAAGACGCTGCCCCCTGTGACCAAATGACTCTCATGATGTTTTCACGGAGAAGAGGGCGAGCCCACATTGTAATGTGATAGGAAATTTGGCTGGCAGCAATACATTAAGCAGCAAACACGATACTGCTGTCTCCCTGAAAATACTTTTAAGTTAATGTGAATGGATGCTTGAGATTAAGGAGAAAAAGAATAGTCACAGTGTGACGTGATTTCTCATCTTTTGCACAATGATGGTTAAAAGGGGTTTTTCATTTTCTGCTTATTTACAGAAACCGGACACTTTCTTTCCACTGGAGGAAACAGAGCGCGCCTTCATGTCCGAAGCAAGCCTTTGCCATTATTTCAAGTTTGACGTGCTGACCTTATTATTGTTTAGTATTTGAAAGGCAAGCTCCCTGACATTTTCAACAAACCAAAGCAGAAACCTGGCCACCCAGCTGCACACACTGTTTATACCATTTATCAAAGCTTTACTCTGACAAAGAAAACTGTTTCCTTTATGGCCCGTGCCTGGGATGATGCCTGTCCCTTTTCACTTCAAGCAAGTGACTTTTGACAAGATACGATGAAGATGACCTCTAAGACCTCCTTGTTGATGGCGAGGATTAAGGAATATTCCTCAGGGAATCTCTATCAGGCAGGATTATCAGATAAGGTATATCATTAACTAAGGATTATACTAGTATTCCTACCAGCATCATCAAGGGACTAAGTATCATGTGAGATTGTGGTCACAAAATGTATATTCTGGCTGAAATGCTGCCAGTACTGAATTTCCTCTTTCACCAATTAAGAATATTACTTCAAACAGATGAGCCACTCAGTCTTGCCAGAGGAAAAGTTTATTGGATTTCCTACATTTAGCCATGACAGCAGCTCAAAAAACAACTGAATGGATTGCAATGAAAAATTGGTGTAGATATTCATATTCTCCTCAGGATGAATTGTAATCACTTTAGTTATCCTCTGAATTTTCATTTCTATGTGCAAAACCATTGATGTTCTCATCAGCCTCAGCTGTGATTTGCATTAAATGCACAAGATGTAAGTTCTGCCTCTAGGGGTCTCTGTCACATTTAAAACAATAATAAAAAATTGTAGTTTGATGACACCTGAAGTACTGTGGGATCATGGGAGTTGTTTTCTTCATTGTTAAACAACCACTATTCTATATAACCATATTCACATGGTGGCCATTTTCCTCTACTCAGGGCGGAAAGCTCAAATGCTAAGGATAATTTTGTACTGCTGTGCTTCAGGTTGTAAATGAAAGAAAGCTGACAAATTGTTATCCTGTCACTGCTTCCCAATTGATCAGCAACTTAAAAGACAATATTAAGTGACAATCCATGCATGTTAGCCTGTAGATGTTAGTATTTAGCTCATGTAGCTAGGGTTTGATTACAGTTAGTAGATGTTTGCACAATGTATCTTTAAATCTTCTGAAATGATAAAAAAAAAAAAAGTTCATCTGAAATATTTACCATGTATTTTCTGGCTGACAACATATCTTACTTAACCACGGAAATGAAACACTAAAAATGAATGGCAACTACTGACATGGTTCTGATTTATAGGAGCTGAATTATAATTAATGAACCAACAGATCCGCAAACAAGCAAACAGTTTTGTAATTTTAATAAAGATCTTTTAAGTTCTTTCGCTGCAACACAATATATCCATCATAATAAATGTCAGCAGGTATAGGCCTGTGTTATTCAGACACAGAGTCTAGATCTGGCATACTGTACATCTAATGGCTCAAAACAAATATTTGCCCGGTTATTGTTCTCCTAGGTTATCTTTGAGATGTGCTATTGTCCAAGCAATATTTGTGGAAAAGCCACACATGCAGCAGAAGCGAGGCCAGTCTCACAAAGACAGCATTATCTCTGGAGCTGAGCTTGATGAATTGCCTGGATCAGGTTGTGTTAGATAGTACCTGCAGAATAATATGGCTGTGTTTGTCTTGGAAATTTGCGGTGGGTAATAATTTAAAGCACAGAGGTGGAGATGAAAGAGAGGGTGACAAGGACCAAGTGACGTGTGCGTATGTGTGTGTTTTGACTGAATTTGTTTCAGGGTTTGCCTCCATGAGTGTCCATGTATGTGTAAGGGCTATGTAAAGATGGTATAATTTGAATATTCTGTCGTTCAGACAGAGGGCATGTGTATTTAGCAGTGAAGTGGCACTCACGTTAGGAATGCTCCACTGCACCTGTCGAACGATGCTGCAACTGCTGACGAGTCGGATACTGAGCTCCGGAGCAGCAGGGGTTACTGGGGACTAAATTATACATTCAGGCCATTATGCAGAGGCCATACTGCCACTGCGAAAATCCTCATTGCATATAAAATGTCATTTCTTACATGCCTCCCCGCATGCCCACCCATGCATTTGATACAATCATTACTAATACACATAAAAAACTTTAGGTCCAATTATACACGTGTCCTGATTTACATATTGAGTGTTTTTGATGGCAACAAGGCATCCTGAGGTAACACAGAGGAATATTTGTGACACGCGTCATTCGTAAGAGC
>JAJHUR010076833.1:0-14738 GCA_027495735.1 Lutjanus campechanus | reverse complement strand
TCCAATCCTCATTGAGTGTGCCATTTGCTAACCAAGCTCCATGCATTGTCACTTGTATTGTTCCAGGTCTCTCAGATTCCTCACTGTAATCACCTTTGCCTGCTCTGGTGGTCCATTTAACTTGATAAATGTTTTCCCATTCCTTGTCCATGTTGCTTGAATTTTATTTTGTTTTCTGAGTATGCGGCCATGTCTAGCTATTTCAGCATTTTTCTTTGTCAAATGTTCATTTATGTACACCCCTGTGCCCTTTAGTTTTTTTGCCTGTCGTAGTAAATTAATCTTATACTTTCTGTTGGTAAGCTGAACAACAATGGTTGGTTTGGCATTTTTATCCTTACGTGGAAGGCTGTGGCAGGCTGAGATGTTCTCACTGTCCAGATCAATGTTCTTACTGCTCAAAAAATTAACAACTTGTGTCTCTAGTGTGAGCAGTTCTTCAGGTGGTGCATCCTCACCTTGCCGGTCGCTGGCTGCAGCCCTGGCATAGCTGCGATGTCTGGTATCCAGCCCAGTGATGATCAGGTCATTTCCCCTGGTGTACTGCTCCAAGTCATCAATCCTTTCTTCAAGCAGATGGATCTTCTGGTCTTTAAGTTTGATTGTGGCCTTCAGCTCACGGACTTCTTCCACTAGGCCCATCAGACTGGCTTGCTGCTTAACCACTTTGCTGATCTCCTCAGACATGAAATTGAGTGTTTTTTTAATCTCTTCCAGCTCTTCTGCCAACTTTTTAGTTGTTGTCGCCATGTTTTCAACCTTTTTTTACAAAAAGATATGCTCCAGGAAGCTTAAAGCTCTGTTGCTGGTCACCATGTGCTCTCAGGCCCCTTTCAAAATCCACGGTCAAAAACACCAAACTAATCAAATGTCCTCAAAAAATTAACCAAAAGAACACTTTACCACCAACAATGCATTCATAGCACATGGATGGCATCAGTATTTTGGTGATTTTAAACAGATTTGCAAGGAGACTCTACCACAGGAAGATTAGTGGCAGCCATCTTAGATTTTGTCTCTACCTGAGGTCTAAATTGTCCCTCCAGTTTTAGTAAGGATAAGGATACTTTATTGTCATACCTTATTTATCCGCTGGAACCCACAAAAACTGAGCATAGACTTTGATTTTGTTGGTCAAAGGTCAAAGGCAGAGGTCACGGTGACCTCATTTAACACATTTTTGGCCATAACTCAAGATTTAATATGCTAATTATGACAAAATTACACACAAATATCTAATAGGATAAAAATGATGAGGTGATGATGTTTTATATCTAAAAGGTCAAAGGTCAACTTCACTGTGACATCGTAATGTTCAGCTCTCTATCAGTCCTCTGTCCTTCTCTGTCAAAATTAGTCTCCAGGTGAAGACAACATGTTTCTTGCTAGAATCACACATGTATGGTGTGAACTTCCATTTTGCCAAGAAAATACACTTAATACTGTTTGATAAATTCCCTCAGAGTCAAAGGTCAATTTAGTGCCAAGTTCATATTAAATTCCTTCACCGTCTACATACATGACTTGACAGGATGGTGGAGACAAACAACAGTGCTCTGTTTTATACGACCACTAACAGCTGACTTCTCACTCCTCTTAACCGGCCACTAGGGGCCACAAGTGATTAACAACTGCTTCAGTTTGAAATCTTGTCTCAGCTCGGGACAACATATGTGGAGGTCATGTTAATGCTGGTGGAACAATCTGGCAGTTTTGGTGGGATTGCAGTAAGTATTTCTACATCTGTTGGCTGGCAGGGATCTGCAGCCAATAGTTCAAAACCCGAAGACTTTTTATTTACTGTCATAAATGATGAGAAAAGCAGCAAAACCTCACATTTAAGAATCTGGAACCAGCAAATGTTTGACAATTTTGCTTGAAGAATTACTTACACCAAGATTTGTTTATCAAACTAATTGGCAAGTAGTTTTCTTCATCATTGATTATCAGTGAATTGTTGCAGATCCTTGAACCTGAATCAACAGATTTGAATTTCTCATTCATTCAAGAAAAATGCACATGTTTTGGCAGATGTGTGCAAAAGAAAAAGTACAATTGTCTGTCATCTGTACAGTAGGCACATATGGCTCACTGATCAAAACTGATGAGTTGATTCTCAGTGAAACCGTCAAACTTTTCACAGCTTCTAAACATTAATTTCAATAATTTCATTATTTGAACCTTCACATGCAAAACGATCCATTGAATCAATGCAAAACGATCCCAAATCTGTCGTACAGGCCTGTATGTGCCATAAACATATATGACATGGAACGTCTGTGATGTCTGCTGAATTGGTAAATGAGCTGCCAGCTGACAGTAATGGACAAGGGATCACATGGACGTCATGTTGTTGTAGATTTTCTGTATGTGACTCCTACATTTAACACACTGCTACACAATAAAATCTACTGAATACATGCAAATGTGCATTGTTCAAGTTATGGAGGAGCTCTAAAACATTGTTCATTTTAGATTCTGTTTCGTTTCTTTTTTTATATATATATTTAAGAAGACACAAGAAGTCTCCTTATTTATAGTTTACACAACTTTGCTGAGCAATTTTTAAGAAATCTTCAGCTTCATTGTTTTTACTATGTGATGTAAAACAATGTAAAAAGGGATGTGAATGAGAGGCAGAAAAAAACATTGCCCGTGTCCCTCAGCTGATTTTGTGATTTTTAATTTAATATTTTTTCTCTCTGATCATTCTTGTTCTGGCTTTGAAACAGTAGCCTCATGTTGTGGTTGTGTTGCATCTGTTTTATGTTACTGACAGTATTAACTGTAGAGTGCAACAGTAGAGTGCTTTTTGCAGTAACGCTGTGATTGTCCGCTCTGCTGCACACTTCCATTTGCATGTGACACGTTTTAGTAGCGGTGTGCACTGGAAAATAGTGCTCCCTTGAATGCCACTGTGTGATTTGTGCTTTTCTGTGTATTACAGTATTGTACAGTATTGACTTTTTCCTTTTCCTTACTTTTGCTTTTTTTTTTCCCTCAATCGTTTTGGCTCAGTTTTTGAATCATCTCTGTAGATGCAATTGTCACAACTCTTTCATGGGCCATCACAACTCTGAGGCTTTTCTAAAAAACGTTTCATTCATGCTTCAAAACCAAGTTATTGTTTCATTAAACTGAAAACCAAAATTAGAGGCTGTTTTGTCCTGGCGTTAATCATACTGCTCAACCATGACAGTCAACCCTGCAAATGTTTCTTACATACAGATCTCTGCTTTGCTCTACTTTTTTGTCGACACACTGACCCTCATAATGCCTACCACAAGAATGTAAATGCTGCTGAGTATCACACTGAGTTTTTAAGATTCAAATTTCAATAGTGCACAGAAAAAACGGATACACACAGTTTAGCCTATTCTCATACACATTGCACACATTTACTCCACCACATGGTGGCCCTCTGTGCACTCAGTGAATCTCTGTAGAGTCTCTGCTCTCAGACAGCAGCACTCTTCATCAAGTAAAGATTTGTGTATTTTGCATTCTGTTTTTTTTTCTTTCTTTCCAGAGTTGAAGCTTGAATCAATTGTTGGAGCAGCCGTAGTGCACAGGTTCTTCCAGACTTCCTAGACATTGTTTTCAAAAGTAACGTTCGCGCTCATACTGTAGGGAGACGCCACCGCAGCAAAGGGGCGGCTTGTTAAGTTCTGTCACTTCATCGGATCCATCTACAGAGGATGTTAAGACTGACTGAGGAGAACTGTAAATTTATTTGTGGAGCAATTTGTTACATGCAAGGGTCATCAACTGATAGAAATGATGAACTCTCCAACCTCATTTCAAAGAGGTGATGAAGTGAGTTTACTTGGGTCTACATCCCTGCTTGCATGTACTATGAAGAGAAAATTTGATCTTTCATGTAAAATCACATACAGAAACCTGGCAGATCTTTTGACAATTTATCAGACATCACAAACATTCTATGCCAAAGATATTTATGAAATATACATATATGACCGACAGATTTTGAGAATTGAATGGATCATTTTGCATGTGATGGCTGAAATGGCGATATAATGTTTAGAAACTGTGAAGAATTTCACAGTTTCACTAAGAATAAACATTTTGATCAGTGAGCCATATGCAAGAGGTTATTGTGCAGATTGTAGACAATTGTACTTCTTCTGCACATATGTGCCAAAGCGTGAGCAATTTGCTTGAATAAATGAGAAATTTGAATCTGTTGTGAACAACATACGAGCTGTTCAGTGATTTGAACTTGATGTTTTGAAAAAGTCATTCTCATTCGAGGATTGAGCCAAAGTGAATGAAAAAAAACAACCTGTAATATAAGTGCAAAACTAGGCAGTGGCTCCACCGTCACACTATGAACAGCAGATGGAGACAGAGACCAGCAGAGAGACACCGCTTCATTTTTATGAGACAACTGTAGAAAAGGCTGCATTATCCTGCTACCTCAGCCTGATGAATTTAACATTCTAGCTTGTACTGCTATCTAGCAGCAGATGTTTTTTTTTTAAACTTTTATTAATTTGCATTGAATATGTGTGGCTGTTAATAAAAGCAAACAGAAACTTTGACGTTTATTAAAGAAAATTAGGCTACAGTCTACCAATTTAAAAGGGCAATCACTGAAAAACCCCCAAAGTCAGTTTATTTCATCTTCAATCAGCAACAATCCACTGGAAAGTGACACGCAACCAAGGGTCTTGACACTAAAACGGCTGTGGTGCTTTATTTTTAGACGCCGGCCTCTTGAGAAATTTACAAAGGACCAGAGCTAACCCCTAGGTGCTGCAGTGGCAGCTCTGTGCCGTGCATTTTAAACAGGGAGGGGCGGGGTAGTGGTGGTGGTGGTGGTGGTGGTGGAGGAGGAGGAGGGGGGGTAGAAAGGGAACAACAGAGCAAGGGAAAAGAAGTTTGTCAGAGTTCATTAAGTATCAAGGGAACATCGCTGGAACTGGCAGCGTAAGCCGCGCCGGGGCCCTAGTGCCATTAATCACGACTGACAAGAAACCAGGGGCCGAGGGAGGAGGTGGTGGAGGGGAGGTGGAGGGAGGGGAGGCAGGGCAGCTCTGCCAGAGACTCTGGTACTGATTATAGAGAGGGGTCCAAGCGGTCCGGGCCAGGGGTGTTGAAGGTAAAACACACCACGGCCAGGACTGTAAAGTTCAGGTGCCTTCACACAGATCACGCTCACATAATCACAGACACGCTGTGAAAAGAAAATTAAAAGGAAAAAAGTCAGCGTCTGGGCTGCCTTCAAAGTTTAAGAAAAGAAAAGTCGATTCAAAACAAATAAACTCTTCTAGTCAAATAAACTTGATATTAATTCAGTTGTTCACTTAGCTTCAGATATTAAGTTCAACCAATAACTGTTCACTCACACTGACAAACTGCTTTGTTCCAACACTGGTACAAAGACAACATACACTGTAAAACCAAGAGCTCACATTAATTATGTGTAGTAAACAGTGAAAACTTTAAATTTGTTTTGAGCTTCTACTAAATTTAATATGTCGAGTGAGTTTCGTTTGTGTTTATTAAACTCATAATTTTTAGGAAAATAAGGTCCCATATATTTTAAGAAATTTTAAAAAAAGAGATTTTATTTATGACTATATTGAGTTTACTGAACAAGAAATAATGGGCATTTATACTTACGATATATACTCATACTATATACTGTGTTATATTTATTCAGCTCTGTTAACTAATTGCAATAAGCAAGGTTGGGAGGGTTACTGTAGAAATGAATTCTGATACAGTTACTAATTACCTGTTAAAATATGTAGTCAGTAGCTTAATACAAGTATCAAACCTGTAACGTCAGTGGTTCATCTGTGTTGCTAATGTTAGCGGTTGTTCTGCATAAATCATGTTGGCGGTTAATGTTTCTATAAAGTAGACGCAGAGGCGTGATAATGGCAAAATTTCCACAAAACGAAAGCATTTTTTTAAAGAGATCATGAACTGGCAACTCTCAGATTAGTGTAGTTTGTTTCACTCAGACCAGAGTGGTGTTAAGACTTGTGAAGTGTTGTAATATGAACGTACTGCACATCATTCTTTATTTTGAAATGTTTTTTGAAGTTGTAATCCTGCTAATTTTACCTGTAATCTGGTTATGTGTTACTCTTTTGAAACTGTAATGTAATACCCTCTTTTTAAAATCATAATTATGTAATCCTGTTACATGTAATCCATATCTCCCTGAGCCTGGCACTGAAAGAGACCTGCATTTAGCGAAAAATATTTGAGTTGGCTTCATCGGTAATTGTAATTAAACTCTAATTAATGATTACATGTAACATCAACTCCAAATAGTTCTACAGAAAGTTCTGATAACCTCCAGCTTTTGAGTTTGTGAACCCATTTGTCAAATTGTGGCAAATGATCGATTTTTTTGAGCACTGCGAACTTATTTGGGTTTGCAGTATAAGAAACTGCTCCCATGAACAACAGAAACTTGATTTGAGGAGTTGATTGATCTCTGTAAAGTACATCATTCATTCAAGTCAAAATACTAAAAGAGATCATGTTCATAAGTTCTGAAGTGTTCTGAATTTGTTTCTGAGACTTTAAATGTACTTAAATGAATAAATAAAACTTGTATGAAGTTACTGAGAAAAGAGTTGTTGATTCCATTTAATTGCTGTATGATTTTTTTTTTTTTACAGTGCAGAGTGAGAAGGCATCCAGGCTTTGAAAACATGACAGGGTAATTGTAGACAGAGGAGAATATTTTGGTTTGAGAGGAGAAGTAGAGGCTGGATCTCTCCCTTTGTGTATTTCACCCTCTCCCCCTCATTTATATGAGCTGAGCCTCTGGCTTAATAGCATGCAGGAGGAAGAGAGTGGAAGTGCGGCAGTAACAGAGTGTCGCCCATATATCTCTGTCGGCCTGCCTTATTTTCTCTCCGCACCCCCAGAAATTTTCGTGGTAGCTCGCCACACCGCTGCCACCCTGGAAGAAGAAATAAATGGGAGCGAGAAGGAGAGGGGAGAAAAGAAAGAGGAGAGCTCGTGACTCGTGAAGATGGAGGCCTCTGTTAAGTGCTGTGCTTGAAAGCCCGTCCGGCCTCATTAGCTGTCAGTTGTAACAATACTGAGCTGGCAGCGAAGACTGCTCCCAGTCTCGGTGCCATAAATCACAGGCTGACAGGGCCCTGACAGGGCTGGGAACCAACACACATGCAAGACTCGCTTGCTTTCTGTCTCTCCGCTGCTCTCCCTTTTCTTTCAATTCTCTCCATTTTTTTCCACTGCTCATTCTTCCTCTCTCCTGCTTTCTTTGTCAGCACCACTCCCCTTCTTTTCCTTTCTCTTGCTCTTTCTTTTATCTGGCTCTCTCCTTCTCTTTCACACACACTTACAGCACATTGCAGCATGTCAGCAGACAGTCCTGGACACATGTGCTCACACACTTGCCTTTTGCAGCACTTTTTTTTTTTTTGGCGTCCCGTACATAAGTGTGTTTGACAGACTGGGTTTGGAAAAGTCTGTGATTCTTTGATGGATGAGATGCGTTCACTGGGCCTGTGTGTGCATGTGCACATGGAGATTGCACTTCTTCCTTATTCTTGAACATTTCTCAAGCATACGTGTCCATAGTAAGAATATGTTGTTACATATATGATTGTGTAGCAGGTCATATTCTTTGGTTGCAATCTAGGAACTGAAATGTATTCTATTGCTAAACTAGCAAGTGCAGATTGTGCAGATTGCAGATTGTGTACCGACTGTTTCAGGCAACAAATGGTGAAGCACCTGCTGCAATGTCACCACAACTGCCACATGCAACCTCTGGAGAGGTTTGTGTAGATTACTTAACATTTTCTTACCTAGATGTGTGCAAAGTGTAAATATATATATTTTATAGTCTCAATTTTCTTTATAGAATAGTGTCATTGTATTGTAACTGAGCACCCTAGGTTCACGATTAAAGTTCCCATTAAGTCAAAATTGATTTTTAAGTGTTTTTATCACATATGTATTGATTGAAATGTCACCTATATGTATCTCTCTCAAGAATGACAAAAAAAATTATTTTGCTGATTTTCCAGCATTTTTCTTTTCCTAGAAATCAATTTAAAACTGTTATTGACTTATCCTGCACTCAGGTTGTACAATAAATTTGATCTCGCACTCTCGCTCATGACGTTGCCAGAGCATGAACGAACAATATACTCATACGCCAGAGAGTTGCTTCTGGGGGGGCTGGGCCTCACAGTACAAAAATGCAACTTTATTAAGTGATTTGGGTGAAACTGGCTCATATTTTATGGAAAATATATTTTCTAGTTTACCCTGTTCTCCAGCTAGTCAGCTTTAACTCTGGGTTTATTTAATTTCAGAGTTTCCTGATGGACAGATTGCTTTTACAACTTACTTGTTGCTAAAGTAGCTAAATGTTTATGTTAGCTGCCATTAGCAGGCAACAGAGCCTGGCTCAGCAGCCTCCCAGTGAGCACGATGAACACGGCCTCAGAGGCTGATGGGAAATACAGTACCAAGGTCATTTACAGAGTTTCCTGATAGAAAGATAGCTTTAATTGTTGCTAAAGTATCTTAGCTAACAGCTAACTCTCATTAGCTTGGTCAGCTGTGACACAGCTCTCTGGTGCTGGGCCAAACCCAGCAAGAAAACCACCTGTTGTCAAACTGGCCTTCCTTGGTCTCTGAGGCTGTTTTGGTCCCAGTTCCTTTCATATCACTGGGAGTTCTCAGTCCAATTAGATCAGTCTTACATCCACAGACCACTGTAGCTGCATGGCAGTGGGTGTAACACACATTCAGTGCTACTGGCTACAGTAAACACCAATCAGTATCTGCAAGAATACTAAATTAAATCCTTTTCTGCCTGTTTTACAGGTAACATATAAGTAATAAGCGCTTTAATAAGGAAACAATATAGAGGATGATAGGTCTAACCTTCTCAATTTAAACACTGTTATTTATTTAGAACATTTTATCATATATGTAGAATATTAAAGGTAACCATCTAGGTTTATGACAATATAATAGATATAGAAATCTTCATATTTGGAAAAAATCACAAAAGTTGAAATTCTGAATGATTTACACTTGATGTTGCCCATTTAAAGGCTGGAGCCTGCATGTCTCTGGGAAGGTTAAGCTATTCAAAAGGTACATTTTTTGGGAATAAAGCAAATTAGATCGCCAACCGTGACTGAATTTAATTCCAACATCTAGCCTCTATCACATCCAAGTCTCAAAAAACTGGACTCATCGCAATAAAATGGTTACTATGAGGACTGATTACAGTTGGGCTCATTGAATCCACAAGGGTCTCAGCTTTCCAGTCATACCCAAGTTAAGATATTCAAATACTGTTCAGGGACCCTAGTATGTAACATTCATATACACCATTTTTAGAATAAAAATAAATCATGGGTACCCATAGAGCACATTTTCATTCAGATATCTGAAGGTGAGAGGTCAAGGGCACCCTTCGGAAATGGCCATGACAGTTTTTCCCTTGCCAAAGTTTAGCCTAACTTATTTAGCGCCCTTTCCGGCAAGCTAACTGATTCCAGTGGATGTCTTAAGTCATCTAGCTTCATATGATACCCAAACTATTCCCTTAAGATGCTGGTGTAAGCTTCATTTTCTTTATCTAAATGAAAGACATCAAGAATCTGACCTCCCCTGCAGGTCACAGGAGGACACGGTTTACTGACATGCAAACTCTTTGAGTGCAGCTTTAAGTGTAAATGCATGGGCGTATTTGCATGTGGAGGATGTTATGGTCTGTTTGTATCCATGAGGCCGAGCAGGAGCTGCTGCCGGCGTCCATTATGGTGACGCGTGATGATGTGTGTGACACGACTGGAGAGGAAGGAAGTTGAAGAAAGCTGGGCTGTGGGTCATTAATCACTGGTCGCTGACACATGAACACACATACATATATATTTTCCACACACACACACACGCACACACACACACGTTGCTATGAGACTTGGTGCTGAGCTGGAATAAACCCGACTGAACACACTATGCACACATTCAGTGAATGTATACAGTATGTGTGTGCACATACACAGAGAATGAGCTCACAGCTGGGCTACATACCTCAGATTTTGTTGGACTCACCCTCTGAGCTCTCACACTCCTCTTCCATTACAGAGCTGCGTACTTGTACCCAAACCCAACAGGACTTGGCTGAATGTAGCAGACTCAGGGTAAGCTCAGGTTGGATTTTGAACTTAATTGCTTGACCTCGTGCAAGGCTGAAGTGCACAATTGTTGATGACAGTTATTTAACATCAGTGTTGTTAGCCATTTTTTGCTTCATTTGTATTCCAGTCGTTGACATATATAAAGATGGACAGCATGACAGCTCCCCTAAAGTGAAGCCAAAACATTGTGATTACCCCCTGGTGGCTGGCTGCAGTATAGGTCATACATCCTGCCCCCTCTATGTTAGCAGATCGGACAAACTAAAAAATCAAAGTACACGTCAAATAATATTTTCCCAAAGATAGTTTCTGTCATTTTTGGTAGTTGGTATCACACTGATGTTTTTCTGATGCGTTTTGTTTTCATTAGTTATTTGATGCGATAAAAAGGGGGTTTCATGTTAAAACTGACAGCTCAGCCCTGCTTGTGACTCAGCTGGCCGGGTGTAAGGATGGGTCCTTGACACTGTATCACTGGATATTTTGCCTTAATTTTTGTACAGAGAGAGGAAGTGGGGAATCGTTGTTCATCTGTGTTTACAGTTAACGGTTCCAACTCACTAAATGCTAACAAACGCTTGGATCTGATTTTAGCAAAAATATGCTGAAACCAGGATTGGACTCACCAGATGTAGACTGTGGGCTACCATTGGCTGCCAGTTTGAGGCAGCATTCTCTTACCCTTCTGCTATCTGCGTGCTACTGTTTTCAAAATCCCTGTCGCTATGGGTAACAACAACCTCTAAGCCAGAGACCTACAGACTGAAAATGGCGAGTTAACTCTAATCTGGTCGCTAAAAGTACAAATATAAAAAAAAAGCTTTCAGCTCTTACCGTTTCTTTTGTTGGGATTTAACCATTTTAATCTCACAGCTCACCTCCCCTTGTGCAAATGCTGGTTATGGCTGCATCTTGATGCTGATGCGTCGGTCTTCACAATGTCTGAAAAAATATGAAAGCATTTTATTAGTTGAAAGTCTGAATGCCATAAAACATTTTGTCACCCCAAAAGATATGCTTATAAATGCTTTTTTGAGTCCACCACCGGCTAATTTGCATTGCTAATAAATTCCAAAAAGCAGTACTATAAACTAATATCTTTCCACCTGCTAGAACTGATTTTTTGGGGCAACAATGACCAAAGTTGAAAATGCTGAACTTGCTACTAAAAGCATGCAGCAGACAAAGAGCGACATTAGCATTTGTTTGGTGGTAATTTTGGGTCACCCGATGAATTCAAGTCCATTACTCACTCTAGCTCTGTTTTTGGTCTCCGCCACCTCCAGAGGGGAATATCTGGCTCTTTAGCTGCTAAATGTTCCACAGTGTTTATAAGCTAGTTGCTAATTTTGTCAGCCTGCTGGCTGGTGTTGTGTGGATAGTTGGTTTTTTAGGACTTTTTCACTGGAAACAGCTGCCTGCTCTGTTCAAAAATTAGAGAGCGGTGATAGTGGACCACAGCAGTTACGTCATGTGCCAGAGACCCAAAACAATGAGTTGGAAGACGCTATAAAACACCCCAGAAGAGAGAGGAGCTGCAGAGCCGGGTGATAATTCTCTGTGGGTTTCTCACAATGAGCTGTTTCACATCACACATAATCATTTGATTCATTTTTATTATGAAAATATTGAACTTTAAAGTGAAGTGAGTAATTCATCCAGTCTGCCGCGTCCTGTTGCCTCTCGTTGGAGCTCGACATGACAGTCATGACACCAGTAAGTCATGATTTAGCTTTAAAGGCTTCTCCTCTCTTCTTCTTCTCTCAGTATCATCTGTTACCGTTACTGTTGAAGAGTTTAGGTTGTCCTTGCTCTTGATGGTGCTGTGGAGTCCCAGAGGAGGTCCCAGAACAAAGTTACACAACTGGCCTCTCTGTGCGCCGCAACATTAATCTCCCCCTGGTTGCAAAAATCTCCCTTTAACATCTTCCTCATGGGTGTCTGCCTGCTTTTGCTTCATGGTGAAATTTATGAGGGGACGTGTGTGTGTGTGTGTGTGTGTGTGTGTGTGTGTGTGTGTGTGTGTGTGTGTGTGTGTGTGTGTGTGTGATTATGTGCATGCATGTGTGGGTGGACAGGGTAATTGGTCCACTGAATGTGCCCGGGTCTGCTCAGGCCAAACGATGCTGCAGTGTACGTACAGTGTGATGCTGTGCTGAGCTGTGGGGGTGTGGGAAAGCGATCAGAGTGGACTTCAGAGGGAACTGAGGAAGAATGAGGAAATTGCAGACAGATAGGCCTAATGGTTGTGCTGAGGGAAGAGGTTGTAGGGCCAACAGCTGCTAGCCATCCATCTGGACCAGCGTGGAGAGCTGGACGGGACCGCTACTTAGTGACGTGTTCGCCTGCTAGAGACAAGCGCGTTGGGACTTTCCATCAGACCAGGGTCAATAAGTATTTGCAATAAATTCGTGGAGTTTGTTTTAAAATGCCTTGAACTGCCAGTTTGTTCAGATGCAATAAGACGAGACTTCACTCATTGGGGTGGACAATCTGGACTGTTGCAGCAGTAAATAGCGGGAGGACACAGCAAGAAAAGACAAAAGGATTTTGTAAATGTGCACAACCATCAATTTTATTGTTTATGAAATGTATTTTTTTCTATAAGCTTGTTTTTTCTGTCTCTTTCTCTTTCTGCTCCTTTTCTTATCTTTCTTTCATTCTTTCTTTTTTTTTACATTTATTAAAAGTACATACTGCACAATTTCAGTACATAATAGATAGCAGATCATACTTTGGTCTTAAAATAACCAAACAGTTGCAAAAGAACTCCTGCGCACTGTCTAACTTGCAATATAACATTAATTTATGATGTTTCATTGCCTATTTGCCTTATGTAAGTCTAGCACTGAAATGTAAATGCAAAAAAAAATTGTTCTACTGCAAGTTAGACATGTGTGGGAGTTCTTTTGCAGCTTTTTGGCCTGTTCTTTCCCCTCTTACACACCTGTCTCATCAGATACATGTGTGAAGTGTTCATAGTGAAAAGTAACACCTCACCTTAGGAACTAGGGAAATTAATTCACAGTAATATAATCTTTTGCTGACTTTTTCCCTTGAATTTTTTTAGTTAGTAAAGTTTCAGTTTCCATAGTTGGTGCTCATTTGTTGTTTGTGGTTCTCTTCTAATTTTTCCAAGAATTTACATTTATGAATTCCTAGAAAACGGATTTTGCCCCACAGGCAGTAGTTTCATATACTGTAGAAATAGTTCCACAGATTTATGGACAAACATGGCTCATATATGACTCAGAAGAATTTCCACCTCTGTGAAAGTTCCTGTATGTTCTCCTGTGTTTGTACCAATGACAAACAATTCTCTCTGACCTCAACAAAACTTTCTTCAATTGCCCAAACCTGTACATTTACCTTTTTCGCGTGACTCTTTAGCTAAGCTAAGCTATCTGGTTGCTGTCTGTAGTTTCGTATTATATGTTGTGTTGCACTGCGTTGCGTCAAACACATGACGCATGTATTGTTATGAAGTGTTATGTATCTTAAAATTTGTAACGTAAAACTTTAGATAACATTGAGTTTTGGTTTCCCACAGGACACGAACCTTACCCTCCCGGGCGAGGAGTTACGGCCCCGGTGAACTGGTCGCAGTTAAAATAAGTATGTTAAGTTTTGTTGCATTATGTTATGTTATGTTATGTTATGTTATGAAACTAACGCTATGTTATGTTATCATTTGCTATGCTACATTGTGTTACATTGTGCTACAATACATTGAGCTACATTACATAATGTCACATTATGTCACATTACGATATGTCATGTTACGTTACATCACATTTCATTATGTCATGTTACGTTATGTTACATTACGTTGCGTTACATTAATCATGTGACGCATATATTGTTATGTAGCATTATGTATCTTAACATTTGTAACTTAAAACTTGAGATAAAATTGCGTTTCCTACAGGACACAAACCTTTAAGCAGTCCATCCATCTCACCTTCTCCTTACACAGACCCTAAGTTGTCAAATTTGCTATGTTATGTTGTGTTGCATTGTGCTTCAATACATTGAGCTACATTACATTATGTAACGTTATGTCACATTACGTTATGTTAAGTCACATTACGTTATGTCACATATGATACGTTACAATATGTTATATGACATTGTGCTACATTATGTAGTTAGGTTTGTTCATCACATAAGTCACATGACACATGTATTGTTATATGGTGTTATGTATCTTAAAAGTTGTACCTTAAAAATTGAGATAACACTGAGCTTCGGCCTCACACAGGACGAGAACCTTAACCTCCCGGGTGAAAGCCCTGTTTGTTTAAGCAATCCATCCACCCCACCTTCTCCTTACACAGACTTTCCCTGTCTTTATCCTACGTCACCTTACACTGGAGTTAGCTGACAGCCTGGCGCATCACATACAGATGCTAAAGGGTACCTTGTGCATCTGTATGAGAATCCGAGGGGCGCAACAAAACACTGGTCGGTTATTTCACAACAATGAGAGCGGGTTGGATACAGTTGTATCGATCTTCTCATTTACCTCTTGGCAAAAAGCAAATAAGTGTATTT
>JAJHUR010076832.1:0-15319 GCA_027495735.1 Lutjanus campechanus | reverse complement strand
TATGATCTATACTGCAGCCAGCCACCAGGGGGCAATTGAGTTGTTCTAGTTTTACTTTTGGGGAATTGTGATGTCGTCCATCTTTGTATATGTCAATGTTACTTACTAGGGTTGCAAATTATAAGCACTTTCCTAAATCGATCATTGGTAACATCAACAATCAATTATTGATTAAGCATTTTTTTTTAAATCATTAAAATTTTGCTTATAAAAAAACAATACCAAATGTATTTTTCCCCACTCAATCAAAGTTTTATTTTGACAGGAGCATGTTGCATATTCTCTAACAGCGTTACATAGCCAATGAACGATACAAAGATGTAAAGACCCACATATCAAACACATGTACTCGAATATGTGGATTTCACTCGTAACAACAATTGTTAAATGTAAGATCTTTATTTAATAGTAGATGGATTAGATTTTACTGAATTGATCAAATTCTCAATGACCAATTAATCATTATCATCTGTAATTCTTACCCTTCAAAACAAAAGCCCCGGCTCTACAACCTGTGTCAATGCTTTACCAGCTGCTTGATCAGTGCGGTGCTGATATGATGGCGTGATCAGTGGTGTTGGTGTGATTGGTTGCTCTCTATACTATAAACATGTTTTTGTTGTGGGCTTATTGAAATGGCAAAATTATCATACATTCGGCCTTTCTTGGAACACAGAAAAATATGCTTTTCCTTGCATTAGTCTCTTCCTGTGTCAGACCTTTGCTTGTACAGCATGATGAAGTATAGGAATACATTTCACGAAAGCATCTTAACTGTAGCTCTCCACGTCTGTGCCAGCAAGGAGATATCAGATTACTCCTAAAATGTTTTGAGAACCCTGTCACTGAAGTTATTAATGTCAAAGGCTTGAGAGAAAGTTGATGCTGATGTCTGAGGTGCTGTAATGATGTAATGTGTAGATAGTATTGCAGATTTTGTTTTCATACTAATAAGGGATTTTCTGATGCATTATTCCATTCATTTCAGTTTAGTAACCTGATAATATGTCAAAATTAAGGAAGGAAAGGGTGAGCTTCACCTCTCTCAAGCATGTTTAAATGCCTCTATAAGTTTATTTACATAACATTTGGAATTAATGGATATCAATGGATGCATGAAAAATTACAGACATTTACAGATCGGAACATAAATGTTTTTTAAACTGGGCTATCTGTCAGTCTTGATTAATGGAGTAGATTTCATAAGGGTGAGGGAAGGCCAACATGCTTTACAAGTAAAAGCAAACGTAATTGTTGAAACCACACAATACTTAAATGAATTTTAAACAACAGTAATATAAAATATACTACTCCTATGTGCAATACATGGGCTAAAATGCAAAAACTTTTTTTTTTCTTTTATTTTGATAAGGTCAAAGAGAGTGCCTCAGTAACTTTGTCAACAGGTCGTATATCAAATAGTGGATGGATCTCAAAAGTGAAGCCAAAGTGGAAGTGCCTTAAACCTGCATTATTTCTAAAGGCCAGCAGGGGGCGACTCTACTGGTTTCAATAAGAAGTCTGATTGTATGTAGCCTTATGGCAAAAAAACAAAACAAAACTACTTTTAACGTGATTTATGACCTCAGAAAACCATTTTCTAATGAGTTTATGGTCTCAGTCACTAGTTCCAACTCTTTGCCAAGTCTGTCTTAAGTTTGTGGCAGTTATTATAGTTTTGTATTTTTCATGAGTTTTTATTTTTATTTTGTTTTTAACCTTTCTTTTCAATTCAGTTTAGTTTTGTTTAGCTTCCAGAGTGGGTTTGCTCTGTTCAGTTTAGTTTATATTGTTTAAAAATGTCAAAGCTTTAGATTGTTTTGTATTAGTTTCAGTATTTTAGATTTATCTTACTATTATTATTATTATATGGGCAGTGTGTGTCTGGAGCAAGATTAAACAAGTTCATAATAGGTATTACAATAGAAACGCAGTACTTTGTGAGGCCAGTTGATCCACAGTCATGGAGACGTCCCAGTCTTAATAAACACATGCACCAATGCCTCCTCATGTTCATTGTGTTGACAGATTTGACCGTATTAACAAAGGCTTAACTAAACTAAAGACACATCCTGTATATTTTTATTTTACTGTGGTTAGTTTTGTAAGTGCACAAAATCATTTCAGTTAGTTTTTTTTTTCCCCCTAAAGTCTCATTTCAATTAGACATATTCAGTTTAGTCAGTGAAATGTGGGGTGTAAAATAATCCAAGACTTTTTCAAATCAGGTGTTTATATACAGTATAAGCCCTGGCTCTGCAAATCGGAAACAAGAAGGGTCTCAGACTGAGCCCACAACTCTATTCCGGCCGATCAGCACCAGGTCGCGTTTGTTCCTGTGCACAGGACATGGGGAGTGAGAGGGATGAAAAGTCCTCTGAAGAAGCACTGAAGAGAGAATTTCTGGCTGTCAAGTTCCAATATCAACAATCTTTCTCCAGAATTTTCTCACACCTAGTTTTAATTTTTAGTTGTTGTGTTTTTTACTATAATAAGCTTGGTCTGTAGAATATGATTTGTGGGCCGGGACATCTGTGCAGTACCACAGTACTTAATTCAGAATAGTATTTTGACACGTATTTTGCCTTTAACAAATATTTCTCCTCCCGTGATATGGATATTGCACTCGTCCATATTGTGAGTCATGTAGTGTGTAAACTGCCACAAGTCAAACACATAAATCTATTTGACCAGGAAATGGGAATGTGGTGGTGACTTTAAATCACCAAACTCAGCCTCAGTCCAGGAGTATCTGTAACAACTGTGTGTCCAGACTCGCCTGTGTGCGCTTCATGTTTCTGTTTTGTTGTCATTGTGTTTATATTTGGGGTCGTTGGGCCATAGCTGGCAGCCTGGCACAAGGTCGTATACTTTGGCGGTGGTTATGTATGCATGTGTGCGTGTGTGTGTGTGTGTCTAGGCTCTTTGAAACTTTAATACCAGCTGTTGGAATACCCCATGTCCACAGGGTGTGTGGGCACAGCCAGAGCTAAATTTACCACTAATCACTGTGATGAATGGAAAACAAGGTTATTATTTGTTCCTTTGTGTGTGTGTGTACATGTTCCTGCACTCTTATTTATTGTGGTGTTATTTGTAGGTCGAGCCAAATGCCACCATCGGGGAGATCAAGTCTATGTTCCACAAGAGCCGTGAGTGCCATCTCTCTGCAGGCGACTAAAACCTCATAAATCTCATCTCATCTGACATCAAGCAAATCTTCAAGCCACACACAGAAATACCCACTTCATGTCCCGTCTTAAGATGTGTGTTAAGTATTTATCTGTCTCTTTCAGATCCGCAGTGGTACCCAGCCAGACAGTCCATTCGCCTCGACCCCAGTAAGTCAGACGAAGTATGAACTATCAATATACTCAGGCCAAAGATATACTTGCTGTTTAAACATGTGTTTGCGTTCCAATTGCATGCACATAGTGTTAATTTCTAAGGACGTGCACAGCCATCACACTGAATGGACGCAGGATATGGGAGGCAGCCATGATTCTTAGGACTGCATATTGGAACGCACAGTTCAAAACAAGTATATCACATTATTTTAAGTTAAGCAATGTCCTGCTGTGGACGGCGTCTGCAACAAAAGGAATTTTGGCCACCTAACAAAGGCTCACCTAAAAATATCAATATCACTTTAAGTGCAGTCTAGATTTAGAATATTTTCTCTGCTTTACCAGCCTTTTCCAACAGGAAAGCGTCAGCATATAAGGCAAGTATCTTTCTCTCTCTCTCTCTAAACCAACCAAAGTCCTTTGGCAAAATAAGTGATTTTACCTCACAGAACACAGGAGTTGCTGGTCTACCGCCACCTCAATCAGTTTGTTTGTTTGTGTTAATGTGTGACTTCAGTGTTTTAAAAGGTTAGTTTGGATTCACCAAATTCACGCAACAACACAAACAAACCAACAGATCAAGGCAGTGATAGACCAGCATCTCCTGTGTTCTGCTATGTAAAATTATTTATTTCACCAATGGAGTTTGGTTGGTTTGGAGAGAGTGATATTTGGCTTATATAACTGTGGCTTCTTGTCAGAAAAGGCTGTCTGATGGCAAAGTAAAGCTGTGAAAATGTTCTCAATATAGCATATGTACGTAATGTTTTTTTAAGGTGGCTAAAATGCCTTGAGCAGTACATTGCTTAGCCTCTGTTCTGGTGCTCCTTTCCAAACTTTGGGTGTGCCAACCACCATCGACTGTAGCTAATACACTGACTATAAATAAGTACCTCATAGAGCCCCACTTCCAATAATCCAAACTTAAAGGGAATGTAGTTTTACATTTCTGTCTACAAAGAACTCATAATTTACTCATAAAGTAAATGTGTGTGTGTGTGTGTGTCTCTCAGAGGGGAAGTCTCTGAAGGATGAGGATGTTCTGCAACATCTCCCTGTGGGAACCACAGCAACCTTCTACTTTAGAGACCTGGGAGCTCAGATCAGCTGGGTCACGGTGAGTACAACACAGAGCAGACCAAAGACAGGGACACGTCGTGCCATCACAGTCAGGACCAACGGTCTTGATGAGGACACATACATCAGACTGCAAGTGGGATCAAGCAGAGCTATATTGAGATTTCCCTCGGGGTGAAAAGGGAGTGTGTGTCTGTGTGTCTGTGTGTGTCTGAGGTGGCAGAAGTTTCCTTGTGATCCTGAGGTTAATTTGCTGCAGTGAAGTTCACTGTTAAAGTTGTATTGGCTCTGCTTGAAATTGAAGCGGGGCCAGGAAGAATAAATAGATGGGGAGGGAAGATGATACATTTATCTTTGAAACACATTAACAAATCAGTATATCAATAATACTTATCTGAATTATTCTGTCCTACTTTCTTTTCTTTCAGGTCTTTCTGACAGAGTATACCGGCCCTCTGGTCATCTATCTGATGTTCTACTTCAGGGTCCCCTTCATCTATGCACCCAAATATGACTTTACCACCAGTAAACACTGGGTCGTACAGTGAGTGTTGCCAACACGCCTTCACAAATATTGGCAAATGTGTCTTTGTGTTGAGCATGGCACAGCTGTAAGGAAAAGTTTGATATTTTGTGAAATACGCTTGTTTGCTTTCTTGCAGAGTTGAGTTCTTTAAGCACTTCTGGTCAGTCATATCCCTGCTGTCCTAATGAACGGCAAATTCACTCTCACCTTGAATGAGCATAAAAATGATCATCCTATTGTTATTAAATTAAAAGGAAAGTTCTGGCTGCTAAGACTGAAACGGTTATTCTCATTCTCATTACATGACTTTGTTGAATACTCAATTTTGATTGGTCAATTACAACATTCTGAGGTCTGTTATTTCTATATAGCAGATTGTTGGTTTGTATAACGGACTGTTGCTGTGAAGAACAGGCCTTTGCCATGGACACAGTTTTGATCATAGACTCTGGAGGAGCAATAACAACAAAATCAATAAAATAATTTTTAAATTAATATTTTCAGCCAAATTATCATCAATATTATTTTGGAATGTAACCATCCAATAAGCTGGATAATGTATACTGAGCAGGTGATTATCATTATTATTATTATTAATAATGACCCTGACATAATATATCTCTAATAAAGATAGGCATTCATTCACCAACACATGCAAACTGTTCAACTTAATTGAGCTTTCAACCTATTTAAAAAAATGAATATCGATATTATCATGGTAAATAAGATTTGTTCAAAAATCCTCGAGAAACCAGTTTGCTACCAAGTTGGTCGTCACATACAATCAATTTGCTTTAGTCTTTTGGTGCATAATGGTCATTTTGGTCAATTTTTAAAAAGTCAATAATCATAAATATGAAATAGAAATTTATAATAAAAAGCATGTAAAATATATCTGTAAGAATGGCTGATATGTCAAATATATAAGGTGTGTATTTAGTTTAAAATAAGAGAGAATGCAGTAAGTCGCTGCACTATAGTTCTGAAAAAAAATTAAACTTATTTAAAAAGAAAGCCAACAAAAAGATGTGAGAGTGGTATCAGTCTACTTATCCAACCCTCAGCAAGAAAACCAATTAGCATTTTATCCCAAAATGTCAAACAATTTCTTTAAGCCATGCAACTAATAACAAATAATCCAACTAATACGAGTGTTTGTCTTTTTCCAGTCTCGCCTGTATGTGTCACTCTTTCCACTACGTTAAGAGGCTGCTGGAGACGCTGTTTGTCCATCGCTTCTCTCATGGAACAATGCCGTTACGCAACATCTTTAAGGTGAGATATTAAGACTCTGTCATAACTTGATTTAGTTTAGTATGGGCAAAGGTCTGATGTAGGTTACATGGAGTAAAAAGTCAGGCTGTAACGGTATGGATTTTTTCTCACTGCAGTGACAAAGCAACACATTCTTGCAGGATATCAGTTTGCCACAACTGCCTAATAATTGTTTTATTAGAATTTATTGACATATAGGGTCGTAAGCATAGCTTAGCTCCTTTAAGGAATCGGGCAGTGGGTAAATGTGTGTACGGTGTGCAAGTGAAGGAGAGCAAGCTGTTCTAGACCTGAATAAGCAGTAAACCTTAAGCTAATGCTAAAGTGCTAGCACCAAATGTCTTCTGTGATTGTTTATCTTTTTTTCGGTCTTGAAAGCACTTGTTCTTGTTAGCATGTAGTAAGCTACCCACCGGCAATCCTAAGGTACCTTGAGTCTATTAGCCAATCAGAGGCTCTGTTCCTTACTTGTGTGTGATAGCACCGATCCTTAGGCATATCAATAAGTCTGTGCGCTGATCTCAACATGAGACTGACCCTTTAAAATGTTGAGTTTAACCCTGCGCATCACATGACCGTGGTAATGCAGGTAATGACAATGATCTTGTCACATTTTTTATTTCAGAACTGTACCTACTACTGGGGCTTTGCAGCATGGATGGCCTATTACATCAACCACCCGCTGTACACACCACCCAGTGAGCATGCAAACACACACACATACACTCACTGATTGTAACTCCTTTTTATCATTACTCATGTTAACTGTGTCCTGTTGCAGTCTACGGGGAGCAACAAATCAGACTGGCCCTCATCGTATTCTTGGTACGACTCTTAACGCGTTCTGTTAAATCTGACTCATGAATATAAAGAGTTATGCCATTCAAAGTTTTGTTTTCCTATCATTTGATCCACACACACTCACACTCAGTATTAAATCACTAGTGTGACTGTTTTCTTTCTTAGTTCTGTCAGATCGGCAACTTTTCCATCCACGTTGCTCTTCGGAACCTCCGTCCACCAGGTACGCACACCTGTAACATCTGTACATCTGAGACACACAAAACACCCTGTCCCAGACAAGAATTCACAACTTCAATTTAAAATTGTGTTAAAATCCTTCCAAATCTAAAGTAACAGTACCTACTGATAACGTAGGTGTAAAAATGTGCTTTTATAATCATCTTTGTTTTAAAATCTTTTTTAAAATGAAAATAGTGGCCTTCTAGAGTTGTATCCCAGTTTTCTATCAACTCTGTCAGATTTTTACAAAAACATGATTTAATCAGGCATAAAAATGTTTAGCTCGACCCTACATTTAACAAAAAATGTAATTACTAGGAGGCTGACCCCCATACAAGGTTTAATAGCTAAGAGACGCTTGGGATCAACCCAAATCATCGGTATTTGACGTTCTGGCATTTAGGAACAGCTCTTTTGATGTCTGGCCAAAATGGAAACACGGGAACAAGGAGATGGATTTTAAAATCAAAATTTCTTTGACATTCCCTTTCTTTTGCTACCTTCATCCAGGCTCTAAGACCAGGAAGATACCCTACCCAACCAAGAACCCCTTCACCTGGATCTTCCTGCTGGTCTCCTGCCCCAACTACACCTACGAGGTAACATGTTTTGTTCATCGAGTGATTCTAAAAAGAGATTTCCCTGCATGAACGTGGCATGGATTGATTGAAAAGTGAGGGGAGGTGTCAAATTTAGCTTTAAACAAGATTTCAACATTTAAAGCACATCTAGGTATTTGTATTGAATCATTGTACACTAAAAGTTGTGCTAGTTCAATGTCCAGCTGCTGCCCTCTGGTGGCTGCAGCCTGCAGTGTGTAACAGCTCTCCTCTTCCTCTCGCAGCTGGGCTCCTGGCTTGGTTTCACCCTGATGACTCAGTGTCTGCCAGTGGCCTTCTTCACTTTGGTGGGTTTCATCCAGATGACCGTGTGGGCCAAGGGGAAGCACCGCAGCTACCTGAAGGAGTTCCGCGACTACCCTCCTCTGCGCTCACCCATCCTGCCCTTCGTCCTGTAGAGGAACGCGCGACCGCTCCCTCGCCCCTGTCTGCACTCCCCCCACCTGTAGGAGTCAAGTACACCCCCGCCTCTCCACCCGCAGCCCTAACTGAGAGGGTGTTTCCATCCTCCAAAACCTACACCGGAACTTAGTAGACTGACTGACTGAAGGAAACTAACCCTGTCCCTCCTGCACCCTTCAACCAGATTGTCTCTTGTCTTTCTTTCTTCTGTCTCTTCCTGTCTGCGATCCGTCATGTTGTGTGAAAATGTAAAACACTACACTTGCTCTATTTTTTTATTGCCCTCAAACAAACCCATTCTGATTGGTTAGCTTTGCGTTTGAGTTTCCAGAGCAGTCTGTACCTTCAAAATAGCGCATAGTGAACAACCTGCTATAGATAAACACTGTTAACCTTGCTTATGTCATCTAATACTGTTGTTCTGAGGCTGAATGTGCTCCTGGTGATGTTCAGCTAAACTTGAACTGTTCAGTTTTGATATCCAATTCATCTAAATTTGAAATCATGATACCATTTAATTTTGTTGATGTCTGAAGTAATTTATTTAAAAAAAATGTAAACCAAAATGTTGCTTTGTTATGTTTTACATGTGTCAGTCTGTGTATGTGTACTGAAGACTTCAACACTCCTGTTCAGTATTACTGGAGCTCTATACAACCCATTTCCAAAAAAGCTGGGACGTTGTGTAAAATGTAAATAATAACAGAATGCAGTGATTTGCAAAAACGTTTGGATCCATATACGATTGAATACAGCACAAAGACAAGATATTTAATGTTCAAACTTCATTGTTTTTCATAAATATAAACTCATTCTGAATTTGATGTCTGCAAGATGTTCCAAAAAAGTTGAGACAGGAGCATGTTGACCTCTGTATTACATCACGTCAGTAAGCGTTTTGAAACTGAGGACACTTAATTGTTGAGGTTTTGAAAGTGAAATTCTGTCTCATTCTTGCTGATATACAAACTTCAGGTGCTCAACAGTCCGGTGTCTTGGCATTGTCTTGCTGAAATAAGCAGGGACGTCTCTGAAAAAGACGATGGCAGCATATTTTGCTCCAAAACCTGTATGTCCCTCTCAGCATTAATGGGGCCTTCACAGATGCGATAGTTACCCATGATGCCATGGGCACTAACACACACCCATACAATCACAGATTCTGGCTTTTGAGGTTAGCACTGCTAACAATCTGGATTGTACTTTTCCTCTTTAGCCTGACGAACACAACATCCTTGATTTGTGAAAATAATCTGACATGTGGACTCGTCAGACCACAGCACACATGTCCACATTATATCAGTGGATCTCAGAGAAGTCTGCAGTGTTTCTGGATGTAGTTGATATATAACTTTAACTTTGCACGGTAGAGTCTTAACTTGCATTTGTAGATGACAGTGACAAACTGTTTATTGACATCAGTTTTGCAAAGGTTTTCAATAACATGTCAAGATAATATAAGTTGATGTGGAAAAGGCAGTAAAAAATGGTCAGGAGTGTTTATTTATGCACACATGAACTTTTCCCAAGATGGGTTGTAATGGTTTCTCATTTTTAAAACGTGGCTCCCCTGAAAAATTGTGTTCAGATTTTTCCTTATTCTCAATATCATCTATAAACACGGGGGGAAAAAATGCTCCTTTCAAAGATGTCATATACCCCTGTTTATTATGATAGTCATGATATGGATTAGGAACAGAAATGTCTACATCAGTAACTGATGCAGCTCATTACCAAGTGCAGAAATCATTGAAATGAGTTTGCAGGTATTTCCCATGTTTTGTAAAAAGCAGTATAGAGTTAGCATACAAAGGGAAGGCCATTAAAATTCTCTGTTCCTCCCCCACGCACTTACCCTCAGCTGTCCAAGTGGGCTACATACGACATAAGCTTTCAGATTGAGGGTAAGTGAATGAGAGGAAGTGGAACTGCTAATGAAACACAGGGATAGCTCAGTTGAAAAAAATCCAAGATTTTTACTTCAACTCATGAAAAATGGGAGCTGCATTTAGATTTCTGTTGAGTACATTCTGGGGAACTTGGTTGTTCTCTCTGTTTACACTGTAGGCAGAGCTGTTCTGAACCAAGGAATGTTGATTTTAGCCTAAATCCTTTGTAAATGGCCACATGGTGTCATTAACTGAACCAAAGACTTGTCACTTGGTCTTTGAACAGATGATGAATTTCAAAGCGTCGTCAACCGAAGATCGCACATATGTTTTTGGTGATGTCGTCCAGAGGGCTACTGGATGTTTTGACATGAATAAGACTGAGGGTTGTAGAGCTTAAACAATATTGTTTATTGTGAACAGCAGCACATATATACAGAGAAGGAGAAGTTGTATCAGAGGATGTACTGATCATGCAGCTTCAGCCTGCGCCTCGATTCTCTTCTTCCTCAGCTGGAGCCTCCTCTCTCTCTCGTACTCCTTCATACGCATCACATAGCTGGAGACAGAGGAACACAGTGTACATTGTTAATGTTAAAGGAGCATTAAGTACAATTACTCGTCCAAAAATGAGTACAGCAGTCCAAATAGCAAATTGGAGTCACAGACTGTAAATTAAATAGGTTAAAACACTATCATATACATATATTTATGAGGAACCTCAGGCAGGCTGCAAGAACAATGCAGGAGTGCGAGATGAGTCCAATATTCTAAGTCCACTGCTACGAAAATAACACCTGGAGTTTGAGTTCAGCGACTGCCTACCAGACTCCATTAAGATTTTGCTTAAATTAACCTGCAACAAACATCTACTCCTTCTCAAACATTATTAATGATTTCTTTTGACTCATAAACAGACACTCACTAATTCAGCGAACATTCGGCATTGATTTGAACTCTAATTAACATGAAACGGGCAAACGATAACACAAGTTGTGGAGCAGAATAGACATTTCAAAGGAGGACACTGTGCCTGTAGCATCAAATTCTGACAAGACTGAAGTTTAATTTTTAAATCTGAAGTTTGAATGAAGCTGATGATGTTAAAATTACAGTTTTTTCAAAAGGAGTCTGGTCAATTTGGTGAGAGCAATCAAACATATGTTTCTGTTTAAACGAAACTTATCTTTCTCTTTAAAAAAAAGTAACAATCTGAGCTTGTTGGTGGCAAAAAAAGAAAAACCACCAGTAAACAAGCAAGCATCACCTGGCCTGCTTCCATCACACTTTTGTGTTTTGTAGATTTAGAGACTCGGTTTGTAAAGTTTACAGCCTGACATGCTGTTGCATTGCTCTGTGTACAATGACGCAGCTAAAAAAACAAGACCTGAAACTTGTTCACCACCAACTTGTTTCACAGTGTGCCAACTAATTTAAAAATCTATTTATCATTCCGCTTAATTCCTCCCTTTGAAGTTTTGCAGCTTCTATCTCATTAATCCTGTAACTGAAATGCACACTGACTGACAGAAAAAGAAAGAAAAAAAAAAGAAAAGAATGCTCGACCGGAAGAATCTCAGTCGATGACTAATTACTAAAACTAACTATCAGCAGGCAGGTTTTTTTTAATTTTATTTACTGCTGAAACATGAATCACTTATGACAGAAATACACTCATAGGCAGTGGAAAAGCAGGTGTCGGGTTTGGATTAAAGAGCAGGGGACCCTGAGACAGTCAACACTGCAGTCAGCATCTTTTGAACATGCAGCCAGATCAGCTGGAGGCACCACAGCAGACCACCCCAGAGACATGAGCCACACTACAGCTGGGACTTCATGCTGCTTCTGGCTAATTTCCAGTCTGGACAATTAAACGAAATGGGACTCAGGGATTAAAACCTAATGTCTCAACTTTGACTCTCCTGTAAACACTTACTCCTGGTGTTCGCAGTAGTCCCAGTCGTGTCTCTCATGCTTGCAGGCCAGGAAGTTGGGCCAGTTGTCCCTCTTGCACTTCATGAGTTTCAGGAGGTACTGGGCACAGTAGTCCCTCTGCTCCAAAGGCAGCTGGGCCAAGTTCATCTGCTCCTGACTTGCTACCATCTCTGGCAAAAGGAAACAAAGTTTCAGGCTCATCTTTCAATGTACAAGGACCTGATGTTTGCTATGGATGACTGTGGATTGTGCATGCATATTTTGACGAGGGCAGAACCTCCATATATCCTTCATACTACATATTAATCTAAGACTTGTGTAAATGTTCTAACTCTTCTACAAATTCTACACATTTTTAATGACTAGTTTTCATGGTACAGTGCCATTTAGATTGGCTTTCCATACTGACTAAAATGCTTTTCCATCCAATATCCTCAAACTAGATCATAAATTGTCCATTCTTTGAAAAGAAAAGGTGACTTTTTAAAGCAGGGCCTCCTGAAGTATTTTAAACATTATGAATCAAAACATGCACATTTTAGGCACATGTTACAACAGTATCTTTTGGTTACTAAGTACAAACATGTTACATGATCTTTGTGTTTGTCTGTAAACTGTGCTGTAAAATATGTTGATAAAACCAACACCTCAAAACCGTTATTACTAAATATTGGGATACTTTCTATATTGTCACTGCAAGAAGTCTACGGGAGCGTACCTATGTTCCCCGGGTCCTATGTTCCCCGCTTTGTATGTGACCGGGAAACATAGGACCCTTTTTTGGAAAAAGGGTCCTATGTTCCCTGCTTTTCCCCAAAAAGGCACCAGGGAACATAGGACCTTTTTTTAAAAAAAAGGGTCCTATGTTCCCCGGTCTGTTATTTTTAAAATAGCCTACTATATAATGTTGATATTTATTTATTTATATATTTTTTAATAGGCTTATGTACAGGGCATATGATGCACATATCCAAATTGGCCTATAGAGAACAGGCTGTAAATTGGCTTTCATATTTGCAAATGAACGGAGAAGTTGATTGATGCCTATGTAATGTTGACAGTGATCATCCCTCCAAAAGAAAATAGAAAATAGCACACTGAATTTTTAATCTGAGCATGATAGTCACCTAACCCTACCCCCTAACCCCAGACAATTCAGACACACAATTCAGCAGTTATGGAAATTATGGCGGAAAAAATAAGCCCTAAATATTATAGGACCTGCTAAGGAAAAGCTGGGATCACAGTTCCCCGGTTTGTTCATCAACTGGCAACAGCGGGGAACATAGGACCCTTTTTCTAAAAAAGGGTCCTACGTTCCCCAGTCACATACAAAGCGGGGAACATAGGACCTTTTTGGGAAACAGAGGGGAATATAGGACCCTTTTTTTGAAAAAGGGCCCGGGGAACATAGGGATGACCCCAAAGTCTACAGAAAAGGGAAAAGGCAACGATAACTTACCCATAATCAGCGTAAACTAGCCAATTGCGTACCTAACAGAATTACTGTATTTATTATCTGGTAATAGTTTTTATCCACCGGACCAAAGATAATGTTGGAGGTAAATATGATTTTTTTTTTTTAAATTTATGAATATAAATTATTAAACATATAAGTGGAAGTTTACACTTTCAGTGCACTGAAGTCATTTTGGACAACAAACAAACATCTGATGTTATGGGTGATCTTACTGGTATCATCTGAAAACAATCCATATCGTGCATCACTAACATGTATCAAATTAACTACAAACTCGTGCAGGGCACAAACTCACTATACACAAAACTCCTCACACATCAGTTAACTGGTAAAGCTAAGCTAAACAGCATATTATTACTGGCATTAGCATAAAGCTAGCTCAGCTAATGTATAATGAGTTTAACTAAAACTAACATGGCTGATAATGAAATCAATTTAAATCCAGGAGATTATAAACAAATTGGAGCATGCAGTTATATGTGTCTCTGAGCTGGTGGCTGCTGACAAACCTCTCTCTTTCCTCTCTGGAAAGCCAAACTCGGGGTCGAACTCAAATTTCCTCGCTGGGTCGGGCTCGGTGTCTGTCTCGGTGACATACCGTCTGACCAGGTGGGCTCCCATGGCACCGACGATGTTTATGCACTGTTTGCTAAAATCAGTTTATTCTGTTTGATGATACTGTTCCACGCTAATCTAATATTTCCAAAATGTTTCTGCTGTCTGCCATTCGGTCACCTCCACAAGCCCCTGCAACCACTTCCGCCTCTTACAGGATATAAACGGTCGTGTATAGAAGAGAAGTCTTTATTTGTGAAACTCTCGCGAGATTTGTACGCATTGTTTCTTCATTGCGCATCCTTGTACAAACTAATTACGTTTTATAAAGTAACAACGCTGTGGTTAAAATCTGTGTTAGTTTAGGCACAAAAGACACTTTGTTAGAATTAGAAAGGGATCAGCTTTGGGTTATAATGATCACTCTCGCGAGACCTTTGTCGGGTCTGGGGTTCCCTTCTAGACACGACCGGAAATAAACAGCCGAGCGGTTCTTCAGAGAAACACCTCCCCGTTGAAAAAAATAACTAAGGTTCCGCGTTGATTCCAATGACTTTGTTGTTTACCAGTTTATTACTTGCAAAACATACAAAAAATACGGTCTCTCTCTCTCTCTCTCTCTCTCTCTCTCTGATTACATGATTCCCACCCAGCATACACTTATAATATTTATCATATTTTAATATGAAACTTTTCACATTACAACAATACAAATATTATATTGTTATGAGATCGTATATTGTAAAAGCATGAAACTATCTTAATATAACATTAAAATATCTTGTTATGTGAAAAATATTCTGTTAGAACAATCACATTTTCATGTTATAATGTGATACAGAACAACATTACAACATTGAAAGTGCACTGGAGTACAATCATCTTTTCTATGAGTTAAGTCTTAGGAAGGCAGTGCGCAATTATATATATATATATACACTATGTTATATATATATATATTATTAGGCAAGTGAGTATTTTGACCATATCATAATTTTTATGCATATTTTCCAACTCCGAGCTGTATAAACTTGAATGCTTATTGGATTTAAGCATATCAGGTGAATGTGAATGTGTGTATTTGTGTAATAAGGGAGGGTGTGGCCTAAGGAAATCAAGACCCTATATCAAGGTGTGCATAGTTATTAGACAGCTTTCTTTTCTTCAAAATGGACCAAAATAGAGATTTA
>JAJHUR010076831.1:0-10382 GCA_027495735.1 Lutjanus campechanus | reverse complement strand
AAGAACAGATTTACAGAACCACTTTAGTACTGATTAAATCAACTGTGAACAGAGTATCAGCCAGAGGACTGATGATTTTATCAGCCGCCTCTGTCAGATGGGATTTTCACACACAGACGTTCTTCCAAAACAAAACTGACCTGGAGGAATAGAAAATGACAGGGGAACAGAAATTATTACCTTGAAACTGTTGCTGATTTTCACTTCCCTTGAAATCTGACTACCTTTAAATTAACCGTTGAGGGTTAAGAGGCCTTGATCAGTTCAATTTATCAATACTGAGCCTCATTGGTGAGTAAAATGTGAGCGGGAGGTTTATTAAGAGTTTGTCTGAATGAAATGCACAAAGGTTTAACAATAACACACTGTAAAAAAAAAAAGTTAGTGTCTGAGCTGCCTTAAAATTTCAAGTCGACTAAATTTGAAAAGACAAGTCGAAGTAATTTTGTGATAATTAAGTTTAATTCAGTTGAACTTGACAAAACATGGTCAACAAGCTAATAATAAGATATTAAGTTGAACCAACAACTGTTCGGTCACACTGACAGACTTTTACATTTTTCAGTTTGAAAAGTCAGTTTCACAGAACAACTGCAGCTGCTCCTGTTAGAGATACTTTCTTCATACGTCGTCGCCACAAAGACAACATGAAACTGCTCTATGTGAATTCATCAGTGGTTTGCATTATTGTGAAAACAAGAAACTTGAAATATCTTAAAGAGTTTTAGAGACAAACAGAAAGGTTTCATCGGATATATTTTCTTCAAACTATAAAAAAAATTGCATCAGGAGAGTTTTAACTCTCAAACAATGCATGCTGGGAAATTTTCTGATATCCTCATCAAGTTTCCTTAAAAACTTATTTTAATGAGTTGACTGAACTCTGACCAGTATGTTTGTTCAACTCATCATTTCAAGTCAAACGACTTCAAGTTAGATGAACTCATCTTTAAAAGTTCTGAAGGTGTTCAAAAAAAAGGTTTAAAAGGTTTAATCAAGTTGAAAAAATAAATTATATATGTTTACGTTAAGTTAACGAGGAAAGATTAGTTGATTTCACTAAATTTGAGGTTTTACAGTACAGGTGGACCAAACTTACAGTCAAGGTTGGGTCACATTACTTTGAAACTAACTTTTGAAATTAGTTACATAATCAAATTATTATTATTACAAAAAAGTAATCCAATCTGATTACTTTGGGATTACTTCAAAATAAAACACTGTAAATATTTCACCTCTAAAACAGTTTCAGCAACAAAAAGTGAGTTCCAACTATTCTTGTTTTCACTTTAAACGTAAAATGCACTTTTCACAAATTACAAGTGTATTTGCATATTTCTACAACATGTAGGACTCTGTTTCTTTCACTAACTTGAATGAATAAAACTTGTGTATTCTTATGTTAAGTTATTGAGAAGAGAATAGCTGATTTCACTAGATTCCTATATGATTTTTTACAGTGTAATAACATATTTTTTTCTGAAATTAGCTACATAATGAGTACTTTTACTTTTGTTACTCTAAGTATGTTTTGATGCTGATACTTTTGTACTTTCTCTTTGTAGTCTGATCATTTTCACTTTAGTAAAACATCTCCCACATTAAACACTTTCTTCCCCTCATGTTCGCCTTTGATCTGTCCTACCTTGTTAATGAACAGAGACAAGTTTTTGAACTGTTTTGGTCCATCAAACAGGCCGTGCACGATGATGACAGGCTTGTATCCGTCAATGCAAACCCCCGTCAGGAGCAGCAGCAGCAGCAGCAGCCGCAGCGCGGTCCGCGGTGATCCTCCGATGATCTGCGGGGTCTTCATCTCTCTTCTCGGTCACACAGGTGAGACCTCTGACCGGGCAGGACGGAGGACCGAGAGAAGACTTCGCCTCAGTGTGGTGAGAACTGTGACAGTGCTGATGAGTTTATCGATCTCAGCTTTTGTTTAGACTCTGAGAACATGTGCGAGCTTCCTTCCTGATCACCGCTGCTGGAGTTTATCACACATCCGTTTCTACATACGTCTGGTTTATATGACTACAATCCCACCTACCCACCGGCTTTTAGAGCTGCATTCATCTTTATTATGGCGGGAATATAACAAAGGCATTTAACTTTTTTTTATAATGCTGCAAATAATGAGACCTATCATAAAAATATCCCTATATTATTTTCTTTATTCTATAAAAAATACGACATTTAGTACTTTTATCTCATAATTGTGACTTCTAAGCTCGTAATGATACATTTTAATCTCATAATTATTACTTTTTTTTCATAATTTTGACTTTTTTGTCACAATTATGAGCTTTTATCTCATAAACATAACTTTTTATGTCGTAATTATGGCTTTTGTTCTGGCTTTTTATATCATGATTATCAGTTTTATCTCATATTTTTAACTTTTAATTCATAATTATGATTTTTTTAAAAACCTCTTTTTAATCTTAAATCTCATAATTATCACTTTTATCTCATAAATTATTACTTTGAGCTCATAATTATACATTTTTTCATAATTATTATTACTTTTTACTCCTAATTTTGACTTTCTATGTCATAATTTTGAGTGTATAACTTGTATCATGATTATCACTTTTATCTCATAATTATGACTTTTTATCTCATAATTACATTTTTTTTATTTCATAATTTTGGCTTTTAAGTTCAAAATAATCATTTTTTATCTCATAATGATGACTTTCATCTCATGATTTCGATTATTTTATGTCATAATGAGACTTATCTCATATCAGTTATGACTTTTAATCTCATGATTATAACTTTTTATCCCAGAAATTGGATTTATCTCATAATCTCATAATTATGATTTTTTTTTTTTTTAATCAAATAAGTACTTTAATATCATTATTATTACTATTATAACACTTTAGTTTTACACATGATGTGTGGAAATGTACAAAATAATCAGGATTATAACACTACAGCTGTTGTTATTTTCTTCTCAGTATTTTAGTGTTATGTGTTGAGTGTTTTCTTGTCATGGTTTGGGGTTTTTTGTCAGTTATTTCCTGTTTTATTTTGTAGTCCTTGTCATCCCTCTTGTTTTTGTGACTTCACTTCCTGTCCTAGTCCTCCTGCCCTTTTTGATCACCATTTTTTCCACCTGTGTTTGTTGCTTGTCTGTTTAGTCCTCGTGTTTCTGTATCAGTTCGTCGTCATCCACCTTCGTGCCTCGGTAAAGGATTACAGGTTTAGACTGGCCTTCCCAAAATTCTGACTTCAGCTCCATCAAGAACCTGTGGACTGTGCTGAAGAAACAAGACTGTGTCAGAAAGCCAACAAATTTAGTTGAACTGCACCAATTCTGTCAAGAGGAGAAAGATACAACCAGAACTTTGTGGGTGGCTACAAAAGGCACTTAAATGAGATTACAACACCTGCAATACATTTATGAAAGAACCAAAATGCATGATTGTTTTTTGTGACTGAGACATGCGTGTTTCTATCATTCCATCATAGAAAATTAAGAGTTACACTGGAATCTCAAGACTGCTGGTATAAACATGCTCTTTACAAGTGTATGTAAACTTTTGACCATAACCATATATTATCATTAACATGTTGGATCAGGATTCAGTGCAAAGGAAATGTGTAATATTGGTACAGATAAATTATTGACTGATATCGGCCTATCACAGCACATCAGTCTACATTTATTGGTATTGACAAATATTAGCTGATAAATATTGGCTCTAATAATGTCTGATTTGACAGATGATGTCAAAGCATTTTGTTGGAATTCTTCAGCAAAATGTTCTATACAAGTAAAAGTATGTTTGTTAATTTTTTTTCTTGATGAAAAAATAAATGAACATTTGAAGAGTCAGAGTTGTTCTTTGTATTTGTTGTAACTGTGATGTCAGTCAGTTTTGGTTTGATGCAGGTAATTATTGCATCGGCTGAAAAAAAAAATCCATATTGTGCATCTCTACATACAGTATAATCTATATTTTTCGGACAGCTGACAGAAATAAGGGCCAAGATGTGATGAGCAAAGATCAGTGATTTGATATTCCAAAGCTCTGACCTAACCAAATCGAAATGACATCACTTCATGAAAATAAAAACTTCATGACAGTTCTCTTCAAATGTTTTTTCTAGTAATGTTCATCATAAAACGTCAGAAACATACTTTAACTTTCATAGAACGTTTTCCCAAAGATCAAATGAAATGCTTTTGCTAATATATGTTGATACCAATGAAGACATGCAGTGGAAGTTAACATGTAATATAGATTAATAAAGTATGCCTTCTTCCTCTACCATAATATAATATAATATAATATAATATAATATAATATAATATAATATAATATAATGAAAATTATTATATTAATTGTATTTTATTTTGTTATTATTTTATTATGTATTATAATGAAAACAGACGTGTTAGAAGCTGTAGAGTTGCAGTTGTCATCGTCCCCCACTAGATGACAACAGAGACAATATTATTGTAGTTGACGTAGTTGTCTAGAAGGGAACCCCAGATCCGCAAAAAATCTCGCGAGAGTGATCAATATAATGTAAACAATAATCTTTTTCTGACCCGAACCAACATTTTTTTTTGTCTCTAAGGCTACTCAGATCTTAAAAACAGCATGTTACATTCAAAATCATGATTACTTTGGACAAAGTGCACAATGAAGAAACAACGCGTACATGTCTCGCGAGAGTTTATCAAATCAAGGGTTCCCTTTTGAACATTACACAATGGGCGTGGTCAATGCGCACTTCCCTCTCCAAACCGACATTTTTGTCATTCCAGTTGACGGGAAACAGCTTACAACCTGACCGTAACAACAGAACAAACTCGACCTCGATTCACTCTATAGAGGGGTAGTTTTTATTGACCTCATATCGGTAAGTTATACGGAATCATCAGTTCTGTTTTACATCATGTAGTTGTAGTTCACTGCTGTAGTATAAACACTGCATGCACTGTTTTCCACAGACGTAGTGACGACCCCGACCCGATTCCATCGGCTAGCTAGCTAACGTTAGCATTCAAGCTAGCTGTCTTTGCGGTCCGTTATTCAGTTTTACATTTAATATACCGTGTGTCTGACGCTATTCTTGGAGCACCGATGTGTTTTTGCTGCTCTTGTTAATATTTCCACAACACATTGCTCATTATGTTTTTGGTAAGTGGGGAAAAACTTGGAGTCCTGCCAACTAGATTACCCTGTATTAGGGTTGCTAGGAGGGGAGGGGTATTCAGGGTCACTGAGGAAATATGGCAGCTAACTAATTAACGCTGTAGCTTGAATGATTGACGTAGACATATGTCAGTTGTAGCCTGTGAGTTACTACAATATACTTGACTGTCTATACACCCAAACAGTCGATACAATAAGAAACCCTCGAGACCGTGCTGCTTAAATATGAACACATGTATGGATGTAAATTAGCCTTTTTTTAATGGTGGACCTAACCTCCGGAATAGTGTTTGATATTGTCTCAAGGGATAGTTTGTAAGGATTGTCAAATCGATTGGATAGTTGATAGGATAGTTAATCAGTGGGCTGTGAATTGGTCTCTTTAAAGGGACAAGTCGGCCAAAAATCAATCAATTTATTTTCCCTCTATATATAGGGCTATAATGCTATTTATCCATCGACCATAGAAATGTCTGTCTTCTCTCGTATATAGTGGAACTAGATGGCACTTCATTTGGGTTGCTCAGTGTGTCAATGCAACCCACATTCATGTGTGTAAGAACTATTTTCTTCCTGTTGTAGAAAGAAAGTATTCTTTCATCAGACTGCTCACAACAAGGTCAACATACGAAGTACAATTCTACAGTCAGACTCATTCATTTAACCTCATCTGACACATTAGATGGTTTGTTACACAGAACCATCCAGGAATTTGTCAGTAGAAACTGATTGGAGAAGGGCAGGTACTTAAAAAAAACACTTGGCAGGTGATTGGATGAACCATGTGTCTATAATGTCTAACACGGGCTAACTTCAATTTTGTTTGTTCAAGACGAGTTGCTCCCAGCATGCTTCTCGCTTTCGTCATACATAAAACCATGCCCGTAGCTGTCAGCAGTCCCTCTTACGGTGCTGATTGGCTGCACATTTAACCCATCATAGTATTAAAAGCAGTGGACCCAGGTAATTTAGCTTAGCCAGCACCTAGGTCAGGGGTACTGACTGGAGAATTAACCTAGTCTACATGTTTTCAATTTTAATCTTCGGTAACTAGGTTATGATTTCTGGAGGGAGACGTTGCATTTTTGTAATTTGTTTTGAGCACCACAAGCAGAGAGCTATTTAGGCCCATTATATTTGAGTGAAGGCAGACATCTCTACATCTGATATCTCTGAAACTAAATGACTCACATACAAAACAAACTAGATGGATAAACAGCACTGCAGGCCAGAGGAAACACACGTGTATTTGGTGTGAACTGTCCCTTTAATATTGTTTATGGATACACTGGGCGGTGGTTCATGTTCTCTCAGTACAATACAGAAACACACACTTTGGCATCCAGCTTTCTAGCCTCATGTATCCAGTATACTGGTTTCCCAGTTTTACCAAGCTTTTCTTAGGTAACTGTAGTATTGTTCATACTTTAATTAATTTTTTGCCTCAAATCAGGAGTCAAGATGTTTTACACATGTGGACCCAATGAAGCCATGGTGGTGTCTGGTAAGATATTTGCTTGATTTCTCTTGCCTACATTGCGTGAATGTATGATTATTTCTTACAGTAACACAGGATGTTAGGAAACCAGAATATTCCCTGTTGGGTAATGAAAAGCACATGATGCTATGATATTGTTACAGAATTTCAGGAGGTCACTGTAGTATGTAAAGTGTAATAAAAGGAGTTAAGTTTGAAGTGTGTATGTAGTGGATCAGTAAACTTGTGTCATGTGAGTGATTGAATCATCACATGGTTTGTGATAAGATAATATTGAGCAACACTTCTTGTAAGTATGAGGGAAAGTAGGAAATTTCCATCTTGCTGTAGTGTGTAGGCTGAAGCTGACATTGATAAATTGCATCACTCAGATTGTTGTAATACTGGGCTGCATGTCGAACTACGTCCTTTACCCTTGTGTGAATAGCTGAGTGTTACTGAATGACTGTGTAATGTTTATGTTATGTGTTCTCCCCTCCTCTCTGTCCCTCCAGGCTTTGGCCGGTCTCCTCCTCTAATGATTGCTGGAGGAAGAGTGTTTGTCTTTCCATGTATTCAGCAGATCCAGAGGTAATCCCACTTTTAGTCTCTATTCTATCTCTATTATAAGGAAAGCACAGCTGTCTGATTTTATGTCAGTAGACAATGGAAACAAATGTTGATGGAACATACATGTGTTATTAGTATCTGTTTTCAATGCTGTATCCATTATCAGCTGCTTGTTTATAGCAGCATGGAGGAAACAATTAACATAATTCCCTCTGTCTTTCCTTTGTGTTTCATCCATTTCACCCTTCCTTTTATTGTATGTCCTTTCTTCTCAGGATTACGCTCAACACCCTGACTCTAAATGTGAAAAGTGACAAAGTCTACACCCGTCACGGTGTCCCTATCTCTGTCACTGGCATTGCACAGGTATGCTTTGAGAATTGCATGACTGTAATACACACCATAATATCCATTTATTAAATAGGGACAAAATGTTGTACATGTTTCTGCAAAAAAATAAAGTGATTGTAGCCGATTGAAAATATTTTCCACCAAAAGCCAGTGAATTGGGTCAGCTGCTATTTAAAAGAAACAGTGTCTGTTGGACATACAGGCCTGGGGCTCACTGTATTGATGAGCTTGCTAGCTTGCTAACCTCACATAACACTACTAAAGTTTAGCCCCTGAAAGTCCCCAGCTCATGTTCAGAAGTGGTTACAAATATACAAAGAAATTTCCACAGTTTCAGTCGGGGTGGAAAATTAGCACATCAGTCACCAGCTGATATATTTCAGACACAAAATAATGATTTACTATTGAGTGGTTCGTGATTTAAAGCATTTATTTGTCAGTGGCTGGTAGATGTTCACATTTTAAAAGTAATTTTCCATCCTGGTTTTCATACAATGATCCATTATTTGGGTAGATTAAATGTTCATTTGAATTAAATAGAAACATAACAGAAGCCCACTCCATAATAACTTGATGTATCATGTTTTACAAAGAGCAGTAACGCCACATCCACATCTGCCCCGAGCCTAAGGGTGGGAGGTTTAAACAGTATAGAAAGTACACTGGTATAAATTTGCCCTGTAGTATGAATTTTGACTCTGACTCTGCTTGACCAAAGCAGTTAGAAGAACCAATAACGTCAGAGCTTTGCCAGATTTTAAGATATATGGCAAACTGAGATGAACAGCTGTGATACCAGTGCTTTACCTCTGCAGAAGTAGGTAGATTGAAAATTCAAGAAAAACAAATATACCATATATTTACTGTTACCGTCCATGATTTAAATTACACCGTGATGTAATTATAGGCCATGCTGTGCAGCTCCACCTCAGCCTCTTCTCTTCTTTCAGTGCTCTACAATGTGGAAAAGCTTCACCAACAGTTATCTGTGTATGTCCATGTCATCGATCACTTAATTTTTCAGACCATAATCCTTCCTCTGATCACTGATATTCTTTTTTACCTGGAGCATCAGGACCTTTTCTTGAATGCTTCTTAGTTTTTTTTTTTTTTAACACAATAAGCTCGGCCATACTGCTGTTTGCTGTAGCCTGCTCCTACTTCTGTACTCTTTGCTGTTGCTATGGTCGCTTCAGCTCTGGGAAACTGTTGCTAGTTGAGGTAAAATGCATCTCTACCTGTGTGCCTGCGTGGAATGGCACCACAGACGGCAGATCTAAAACTCAGCTATACTGCTTAGGTGTAATCAGTGTTGTGTGAACTCATTTGGCAAGAGCTTGAATGTATCCGTCATTGGTTTATATGTAAAAGTCATGCACTTCAGCTTTAATGAAGCAGACAGTATGAGGGGATGGGAGCAAATAACAGTGTGATTATTTTTTAAGTACAAAATACATAAACACAAGCAAATTAAACTATTTTTGCCAGAGCAAAGACTCATCGGTACTGTATGTAAAACCACAGCATACATGTTCAGTTGAGTTTGAAAGTTCTCGCCCAAAGTCAGCTGGGATAGGCTCCAGCGCCCCGTGACCCTCACGGATAAGCGGTTACAGAAAATGGATGGATGGAAGTTTGAAAGTCATTTACTGTTTGTAAAGATGAGAAAGGAAGATGTCACTTGAAAAAGGTCCCAGGCTGGATGGGAAAAGGTCAATGAGACTCCACCACAGGGAAAGAATTTAGTGAGTTATTAGCTATTTGTAAAAGAAGTTGCATGTTTTGGACCAGTGCAAAACAGAAAGAAAAGAATGTTAAACTGTATAATCTTAATTTTTGTGCAACTGTCTTAGCTTATTAAATTGTAACCAGAAAGTTGGATAATGACAGTTTTGTACTGTTGAGAAATGTTTGTTTCATGCTCTACCATGAGTCTCAACCTGCTTCTCACTTCTTTTCCTGTCTTCTTCCAGGTGAAGATCCAAGGCCAGAATAAGGAGATGTTGGCCACCGCCTGCCAGATGTTTATGGGCAAGTCTGAGGGTGAGATTGCTCAGATTGCACTGGAGACACTGGAGGGACATCAGAGAGCCATCATTGCCCATTTGACTGTGGAGGTTGGTGCACTGAGATTTCCTGCTCATAAGATCATTCAGAAGCTTTATGTTAATGATTTATCTCTGATTTAGTGACTAAGTGAATGCCCACATACAGCGTGCAATAACTATGATGAATATATCTGTGTTTGTGTACAGGAGATCTACCAGGACCGTAAGAAGTTCTCCGAGCAGGTCTTCAAGGTGGCCTCCTCTGATCTGGTCAACATGGGGATCGGTGTCGTCAGCTACACGCTCAAAGATGTTCACGATGATCAGGTACTATATGTCTGTTTGGGTTCATTTTCTTCCACTGCTAATGACAAAAGTCTGATGATCAAAACTGAACACTAATTACTGGGGCAGCAGGAAACGGAAGTGTCACTGTGAGCCTGTATCTTTTTTTTTATATGAAAGCTTTTAGTCTGGTATGATTTACAGTAAAGCACTTAGGTGATTGATATTGACTCACTGACTCTGACCCCAGCCGCTCTCTACAATAATGAGGTCCTAAGTGCTTCAGTGGTAACCACACCATCTTTTGTTTTGTTTGTCTAATGCACCAGCTTCCGTTTAGTGCTCCAACTGTCCGTCTCATACTTGACTGTCACTGTTTCCCCCCTGTGTATGTGTGTCTCTGTCTCAGGACTACCTGCACTCCCTGGGTAAAGCCAGAACAGCCCAGGTGCAGAAGGACGCCAGGATCGGTGAGGC
>JAJHUR010076830.1:0-13980 GCA_027495735.1 Lutjanus campechanus | reverse complement strand
GGTGCTAAAAACAAAAAAAAAAAAAAAAAGGAAAAAAATGGAAAAATTTGACACCAGTGTCTTTTCAGAAATCATGACCCGATTGCTCAGTATAATTTACAGACCTTCTTGTGAGTAGTTTTATGTCGGAACTGTTTTCTCTCTGCAGCAGAATCTTCCGGAACTACTTTCTTAGTAGAAAGAAAGTAGTTCCGGCAGATTCGGAAAAAAAAAAAAATCTCTGTACAAAAAACACAACTTCAGGCTTTGACATTGTGTGAATAAATAGCACTAAAGGTAAGAGAAAGAAAATGTATTTTTGATCAGTTGGTAAACTGTCCTTTTAAAGCTTCCCTGTAATAATATGGTTTTCTGAGCCTGAATTTTTTGATTAAATACTGAAATATTCTGGCTGCCAGAATGATTTATTAGTTAATAAAATTTTCTGTTCTCAAACTCTATGTAAATGTTGTAGGACTTCGGGAGGCTATAACTTTGAAACCTTAATCAATTTATTCAAGTAAAAACATGTATTCCTTCATTCTAAGACTTTTATTCTAATTTTCTGAGTTGCGATTTATTATGTCACTTATGGGGAATGAGACTACAAAGCACTTTAATCCAGTGAGCCAGAGAGCAGTCCACCTGGAAAAATAAGAAATAATAATAATGAACTTTATTTTAAGAATTATGTGCACGCACCAAGTGCTTCACATGAAAAGGCATAGAATGAACATAAAAACAAGGATAGATTGACAAATAGACTCTTCTTACTTTCATCTCACAAAGAAGATAAAACAGTCTAAATGTCCATTGATGCATCAGACAAATTGTTAGAGAGGATCTTATACTTTCATTTCAAACTGACATTTCTTATGCAGTGATCACTGAAGTCTTGATTAGATTTGGTTAAAGGTTATATTCCTTTTTTTCTCCACTGACTGACAGACGTCAACCAGGACCACCGAGCTCTAGAAGAGGAGCTACTCAGCAGTCTCTTCACTTCTAAGGTACGGGGTCCCTCTTTGCACCTGTGACATCAGACACTGGGTGTCTGGTCAGTATATTGTGACCCTTCATATCCCTCCAGCTGACCCAGCACGCGGGCTGCCCAGGTGTTCTTTTGTTTGTTTTTGTTTGGTTGTGTTCATGCCAAGTGGGAGATAAATAATTTATTATAAGGGTCTGTTTTTGACCTACTCAGGGTCTCACTTACCATGGCCGGCTTTGGGAATTTTTTTCTCTCTCAGAGCCAAGGAGCAAGGTCTGACCAATATACGGTGTGTCAAGGAAACAGTCCATTTTCATGACTTCAGACTTACTTAAGGAAGTTTTCTTTCTTTCTTTCTTTCTTTCTTTCTTTCTTTCTTTCTTTCTTTCTTTCTTTCTCTCTCTCTCTCTCTTAAAAGCAAATATGTTACATGGCCAAGGGTTTAGAAATGGGTAGGGACATGTTGCTACCAATATCCAGGGACTACTGAATTGTGACAATAATTCTGATAAAAAAAAAAAAAAGTTATATAATGTTTAGTTTAACTGTTTTCAGTATTATGACCAAGCATCTGTGCTAATTATAGATGCGAAACAACACATTTTCAAGTTTTGAAAGATTTGTGTCTCTCCCTAATTATGCCTGACATTGGTCTGGTCCACTGCCTACCTGTAGCCACGGGTCTCTTTTTACTGCTAAAATATACGATACGTAAATTAAACAACTAGTGAGTTATTCACCCCATCAGGGGGAAACTGAGAAATGAGCACATATCTCTTATTCTGTAATTTATTCCCATGATATAATCTTAGTCAGCACTCCTCTGGCAGTTTGTCTCCACCAACCGTGGCATTAAATATCCAACTGAATTTGGACAAAGAATTAAACAAATCAACTATAAGCCTAATGCAGCTGACCACAGGGCAATGACAAAAACATCTTTCAAATGCAAAAGTGAGAGACTTCAGCACCAGAAAGCACCCATACAGCCACAGTTAAGTACACAATACATCCAAAATGAGACAACAAGGAATCAGCTTAGTCATAATGAGCAGCCATTTTATTTTTTAAGGTTGCTAAAGTGTTCTCTTAATGATAATCAAAATGCACATTTAAACCATAATTCTCGTTTAACTTTGATTTAGAATTTTGAATTAAATGTCTATCATAGCGTTAACTTTTACATATTTATTTATTTTAAAATAAATCAAAAAATACTGAAATGCTTGAAGTGGCTTAACTGTCTCTACGCAGATTTGTAACATGGCTATAGCACCCTCTAGCCCCAGTGTAGTGCTGTATCTATAACTTGCATAAAGTCCGAGTTTTGATTAGAAATTAAATTATTATAATTATTTGTCTCATAGTTCAAGACAAACATAATCAACTCACTCCAACTGCTGCAGCATTTGAGATGAAAGAAAATGAGAGCTGAGGCTGAGGGAAATTATTCAGTCGTAACTTTATGATTTTTAACACATTTATCTGGTGCTGAGAGCTCAAGGCCCGGCAGAGCTGAGGGATGAAGTTGGTGAAAGTGGAACTGGAGGCACAAGGAGATGGATTGGCCAAGCCTAATGGGATTCAGATGGACATGACAGCATCATAACGACACGTCTTCCACCTCTTTCTCTCTGTCTGTCGGTCTCTCTGATAAATAACCGCCGTACTCGTACGGAGACGTGACGGTGACAAATCAGCCATGTGATTCATTGCTGCTGATGCTGGGAGCTTGCTCAGGGGTGATGATTGTAATAATAACTTGGCGGATGACTGATAGAGTGTTCAAGAGCCTGGAAAGTGCAGCATCGTCGAAGATACTTGTGGCTCTCTATCTTAACAATACACATACACGCACATTTCAAACTAAATTGACTGACCTGCTCGTCTACTCTTCTTTTTATCTGATTAGATGCAGGAGGTAGATTTCCTCTCTGGCTCTCATATCTCTATTAAACATGATTGCATTATACAGTACCACAGCCAGGGTTCATCTGTTAGTCTGGCTGATTTAGCATTGACTGTCTCTCTCATTAGCTGCTTGTAATGTTGGAATGTAGCTCTTGCAGGAATTTCAAATTTCTAAATGTCACAAACAATGTTAAAAAATAGTTTAAAGTGGCTACAAGCAATTCTGGAGAAAGATAGTTGATGAGTTTCAATCCCAGGTTGTTAAATACAGAAGCTTTGGGTTGATGGTTTGTTTAAAGGATCAGTACGTAAGATTGTGGGTCTAAAATGAAAACTGCAGTTGAAAAAGTGAGTTGGAACCATAGACAATATATTAAATGAGCTCAATCCCTATTAAATATACAATCTATGGTTGAAGCGATTTCTCAGACAGGTTGCAGGAACACTGAAGCTAGCATAAGCATAATTGCTGAATAATGTATTTGGACTTGGGTGCATGCCTAAAGGTGCAGTCAGCAAAGCACAAATATGTGATGAAACAGATATTTCTTCTGTCTGAAGGTGTTTGTTATTATTCAGGCAAAAAAAAAAATAAAAATTCTAAAATGTGACGCAGTAACGTTCAGAGTGATAATATTAATATATATGTATAATATTCGATTATTTATTATTATTTTCTTGGTTTTAAAAAAAGGCTCTGTTTTTCTGAATTTATTAGATTATTTTTCATATAAAAACAAAACAAAACAAAAACAAACAAATAAACAAAGAAGGTATATTTTTTTCTGAATTAATGAGGTATCACCAGCAGGAGCCATGCTGTGAGCTAGCTCTCAGGCCCCCAGAACCTGAAAAAAGATCTCATTAATTCAGAAAAAATGGAGCAATTTTTAAAGTGAATACAATTAGCTTCTGTATATTTCCAATGCAAAACAGAATCTATCCGGATACAGAGACAGAAACAGACCATTCTGTTGGTTGAACAGATACAGATGATGGCATCTCTGTGCGCCTCTAGCTTTAATATTGGTTCAATTACCATGCCAATCACTGACAGAAACTTTAATCGTCACAAAGACGAGGCTGCTTTATTAAAAACAGGAGGTCCTCAGGGGATTATTAGAATATTGACTCCCACTATTAACTCTTCATCCTGCCCCTCTAAGTTATTGATTCACTTGCATTATGAGAGAAGATCCTGATACATAAGAAACAATCCTTCATGTGACCTTTCAGCACAATTAAAACCACACCTGGTCCTCCTCACTTACAACTAAATAAAACCACAAAGATCTTTGACACATAGATTATTTCTAAATGTCAGTAGCTGCTTATGTGTGCTCCCTGGTGGGCTGTTCTTTTGATGTGACTACAGCTTTTATTACATGTCTCCCCCCCGGCAGACAAAAGGAACCTGTACTTGATGTGGCTCCTGTCGTTACAGCATCAGAGGAGACTATATTCCTCCGCTGCTCATAAACATTGTGAGCAGAGTGAGTCTTAGAGGGCTCGTGGCCATTTACAATAACTTAAGTGACAATATCCCCTCGCCACCTGAATCTCTCTATCATCCTCTGTGACACCCAGCGGTCTTTGCAATGGCAGTGTGTGTGAGCTCGCCAGCCCACGCACAGGGGGCCCCGGGGCCCTCCACCGTCTTAAAGCACTCAAAGTAGATTATAAAACAACAGGCTGCAGCTAGATGAGGTTAGACGTGACTGAAATATCACTCTGGGTGTCTGGTGCCTAAGAACGTTTAAGGAATAGTACACAATACATCTTAACTGCTGTCCTCGTATGTGGCAGGCTGCATCAGTGCGCACAATGTAATGAGAGATATGCAGCATCCTCGGTGCCTCTTAAAGGGAATTGTCAAAGCTTTTACCAGATTCAGCTGTAAAAACATAGAGAATAAAACTGATTTTAGTGTGGAAAACCTCCAATTTAGGCCATTACATTGGCCACGAAATTTTCATTAAAAAGTTTGTAGTAAGTTCTAATAATGTTTTTCAATTAATCTATTTATTTCTTTTAAATTTTAGGAGATTCCCCAGTGTACCACTGGAGGGAGCTCAAGTACCAACAGTGGTATTCATACTATAGTTTGAGAATCTAGGACTTCAGCTATGAGAGGACAAAAATTCAAATCAATATTCTTAAACATTCAAAATACTTAAGGATATTGGGAAACATGTTTAAATACTTGCTTCTCTATAAACAAGGCTACAGCCAGTGTCCTCATTTGAAAAGTCTATTCTAGTGTTACTGTTTGCCTGTTTCACTTTGATTCGAGTTCAAATCATGCAGAATGTTTGCCGAATGAGTAAGTGTTTGTTTATGAGACATAAGAAATCATTAATAATCTTGTACAAGGAGTCGATGCTTATAATGCTTAAACTGAACAATATGTTAATGAAGTCTGGCAGACAGTCACTGAACTCCAACTCCAGGGAGAGCAGAGAACATTTTTTTAAGCTAGCAAACAATGCAACATTTAGTTGAAATGAATACAGAGCAGCCAAAAGTTAATGGTTTTCCCCATGGATGTGCCACGCCTGTTAGTAAGCAGACTGCAAGGACTTCTGACCGAACAATGTAGTACAACAATACCACTACAAATCTATTCAGTGGTGTCTTCAGTATCACAGTTGCAGCAAAAATTAGCATAATAATAAGATTCTTCTTGTTGTTATTGTGTTTACTGGACAAACCAGTGCATTAATGACCAAAGAAAACAACCCTGTATTTAATTTTGTTCAGGAAAAACTTCATGGTGAATAGAAAAATGCAAGAACTAAACTAAAAAAAAACCCCATTTTTTTTCCATCCTCTGTGATCTCTCTCTCTCGGGATCGCTCAATTTTCATTTCACCTCAGTTCACAACTTTAATTGAAAGATTTTATTGCGAAGTTTTAAATTTGGAAAACCAATCACTTACTGAATTCAGTTAAAACCTTACCTTTTCAATCTATAAGCCTCCTCCCTCCCCCACCTTTTTTATGAATTGATCATTATTTATTATTCTATTTATTAACTAACTTTTTACATTTCCTTGGGTGCCCCCTTACAGATGAAACAGAATAAGCAGAGTGCCCCCTACTGGCGTGTGTCACTGGCCAACCTGTGCAGGGTGGTGAGCAGCCTGCGGCAGGAGGCGTGGAGCGGCGAGGAGGAGGAGGACGTCGAGCTGAGGGAGGGGAGCCTCCAGCTGCTGGAGGAGCTGTACAACCTGCAACACATCTGCAGAGCCCTGCAGAGCCGGGAGGAGAGGGTGAGACCAGCAAACACACACACACACACAAATACACACACAAAGTGGTGGAAAAGTAGACATCATTTACCTGTAAGATGTGTGTTTTGTTGTGTGTTTATGTTGCTGTTGTTGCTGTCAAGATTTGATTTGCATGTTTCCCAGTGGTTGCCATACAAAGAGCATCAATACTGCATTTAAAATATGTTCATATTTTTATTTTTCATATCTTCATTCTCGACATTTCGACTTTAGTTTTAAAATTCTGACCTTATTTTTTACATTTCAACATTATTTTCATCTTAAAATTTTCTCCTTATTTTCGATATTTTAACTTCGTTCTGGACATTTTGACTTTATTCTCATCATTTCTTTTTTTATTTTATTTATCTTACTGTAAATTAAACATTTTAAATTGTACTTTTACTAAAATATACCAGTAAACCCAATATCAGTGTGCCTCTGATGCCAATATAAAATCCCAAACAGACATACCTATATGCACACAGGTGTGTACAGGCTTACTCTAAATTTCACTCACAAACACATCACACACAAACACAAGGGCCCATCCATCCTCTCTCACAGTAAACACACCTCATTAAACCCCCCTCCTCCTTGTCTCTTCCTCGCTCCTCTCCATCATTTTCCTTTCACCTCCGCTCCTTTCGCACCAGCCTTTCTTTTTAACACAGCGGCTGCAGATTAGCACCTGTTTTTTCATGCATGGAGGCACAGAGCAGAGGCACTTGTTTAATCACAGCTACACCGGCATTACCCTGCCACTCAGCGACAAAACATGTTTGCCTGCCATTTCCTCCTCGTTGTGTGACACTCACCCGCTGCTGTCTCTCTGTGTCCTTAACAGCTACTCCATGACTCGCTAGAATATTTAGAGGAGAACAGTGACAGTCCGCTGAAACGAAAATCACCCTACATCCTGAAGAGGCAAGCGGTGCACACTACCAAGTCCCGGAGGCCGTACATCTTAAAACGAAGTACAATTTACTGACAACCATCACAGAGGCCAAGGAGACGGTTTAGGGGACCAGACCACATACGTTTTGTGAATATGTGATTGTGTTTTTTTCTCTCTTCTTGTAGCTGCAATGTTTTTTCTTTTCCTGTTGTCGTTTTTATCCAGTCAGACCCTTCGATTGTACGTATGTCCAGCACTGAGGCCTGCCTGTATTCTGCTCCCCTCAAGTATATAGGTCCTGAAAATAAAGCCCTGAGCATCAAGCAGCATATTGTGTATCTCTGAGAAACTATATTTATTTACTCTATTTCTTCACTGGACACTGAGTCTATTTTGTTTCAGGATACAATTAAAAGATTCATGATACAAAACCAGTGCAATTTGACTGTCTTTTCTTTCATGAAACTGCTGAGTGAGTGAGTCCAAATGTATATTAATTCACTGCCAAAAGCAGTCCCCGACAAAGGCACCGTTGTTCACAGTTTCTGTGTTCAGGATTTTTTGGGTGGACCTGAAACATGGCTCTGTTGCACACCGGATGCATGGTTCCCCAACACCCCATGAACTGACACATGGCTTGAAGCTGATTGTCACAGACAGGGTACAGAGGTGAGAAATTATTGAGACTGTGACATTGTTTTTTCCCCCTTTTATTCATCGTACTGAGAAATACTAAATTTAAAAGAAATTCTAATAAAAGTATAATAAGAGACTATATAGTTGAGATGTTTGGCAGCCTTACTGATGTAAACTGCTGATGTTGGTCACCCTTTGCTAGTATTTATTTATGAAAGAGATTCTTGACTAAGTGTTTTGTGGCATGCCATCCAGCTGATTTTCCAGCCAAATCTGTAAAATGAGACCAAAAAAAGCTCAGTTGCTGCTCCCAGTCTCATGGTGATTTTCATTACTACAGTCATGTCTGGAAATTTAATGATTCTTGATGTTAAAATTCAGCACATTGCGCCTTTAACATCAATACAGTACATACTGGGTCAGTGTGTGCTCTTATTAGTATGTGTGGTGTTGAACAAATTTTTAAAAGGGCATGGAGGCACTTTCGACTTCAGCAGATAAAACAGACTTTGAGTGTGGCGAATGAGAGTCTTGGCCTTAATAAATGGCAGTTTCATCTCCAAATCAAAGTGCTTTGGTGTCCTTCTTTGAAACTCGCCTCTTAACCCTGACAGCCCAGAGAGCCTGGATGAAGAGTAGCACGCAGAGAAATACTTTGAACAACCTCATTCTGCTTCTTCAGAGAAGGTTATATGAAAAAAAACAAAAAAAAAACAAAAAAAAAACAAAAAAACATGAATTCACTCCCAGCAGCATTCTGCTACATCATGCAAGGGTGGGAAGTATCTACTTTGATACTGTACTTAAGTAGATTTAGTATCTGTACTTTACTGTCCATACATGAAGAATGATTTCAACCTAAATGGATGAGACGATAACTCACAGAAAAAGTTGATTTCTTGGTGTATCCATTTGTGCATATCACACACAACAGACGTAACAAGATGAAACAAGACAAAAACAACAAAAAAGATGTAACGAGACAAAAATGATGTAAAAGACATAAGATGAAAAAATGACATAAAGGACTTAACAAGATGGAAAAGGGCATAAGACGAATGAAACAAGTCAAAAAAGACGTAACAAGATGAAAAACTATATTAAAGACAAGATGACAAATAATGTAAAAGATGTAACAAGACAAAAACAACAAAAAAGACATAACAAAATGAAAAGACAAAAAACATATAAGAAGATGAAAAACAACATAAAGACATAACAAGACAAAATGTAACAAGATAAAGATGATGTAAAAACACTAAAAATTACATAAGACATAAAACAAAACAGACAGAGAGGGTAACTCATCTGTGGAGAAAAGATGAGGTTCAGTTAGTTTTGCACAGAAACAGCTGGTAGAAATGTCCCTCAGAGGGTGACTTTTTTACCTTTTTTAACGGGACAAGGAAGTGCTGCATGGCTTGGACTTCGAGGACTTCCTGGATTTTGTCTTTTATTTTTATACTTACTTTTACTTTACTTTTACTTTTACTCTACACATTCAAACAGATAGTTCACCACTGAACATGAGGTAGTATGGTTGGATTTTAAATTTTAAGGAAAGAGAAAAACATTTCCCTCAGCAGACACTTCACTATGTTTAATTAAAACAATGCATCCTTTTTGATTGTATCTGTGTGTGCTCATCTTTCCCTGAAGCCCACTCATCTAACAGGCTGATTGCTGCCACAGGATTATCTACAAATAATGTCTTTTGTTCCATCTATAAAGCTGCAGTTATGCTTGTCAAGTGATAAAACGGGATTTTACTCACACTGTGATCAGCTCTTCAAAACCAGGTACAAAAGTGGTCGAGCTCACTTAGTTATCAGTGAACTCAGTCCAGCCACAATGTGCAATAAACCTCAAAAAGACAAGACTAAATATCAGATTTTTGTGATATACAATGGAAACCTCTTATCTTCTTTCTGCTACTGAATAAAACCAGTTCTCATCATATTTGTCGGATGGGAAGTTCTGTGTCGTCTCTGTCCCATATCAAATGTGGTGTGCCTCAAGGGTCAATTCTTGTCCCTATTTTGTTCTCCCCAGGGGTGACATCATCCGCAGACATGGCATTTCTTTCCATTGTTATGCAGATGATACCCAGGTGTACCTGCCTGTCAGGCCCACTGATCTCAGTATGCTGGCTTCCCCACAGGACTGCCTGACCAACACAAATATCGAATCATTTTCTTCTGCAAAATTCAGATAAAACAGAAATCCTTGTTAATGGGCCCCAAAATACTGTATAACCAAACAAATACTGCCATCTACCTGTCACAACATATTAAACCTGTTGCAAGAAATCTTTGAGTCCTGTTTGACAGCAATTTGTGTTTTGAGTAGCATATCACAAAGTTTGTCCAATCATCTTTTTAGAAATACTGTGAATATTAGATCTACTTCAAATTTTAAGAGATGCAGAAACCGTTGTAGATGCTTGTATCTCCTTGCACCTTGATTACAGCAACAACTACAGGCTGTACAAAACTCAGCTGCTTAGCTTTTGACTACAACCAAGAGATATGATCATATCACACCTGTTTCGGTCTCCTTACACTGGCTCCGTGTTTGTTTCAGGATTGATTTTAAGATTTTGATCACATTTAAGGCTCTGCATGACCTGGCTCCAGATTACATTTTGGACCTTTCAAGCCTGTATGAACCTTTTAAATCCTCGGGAAGTGGTTCTGTCTGTTCCAGAGTCCAGGCTCAAAACTGAAGGGGACAGCGCATTTATCATAAGGGCCCCAAGGCCCTGGAATGACCTGCCCAAGGAAATAAGAGACTTATAAAAGAAGACACTGACTTGACAGCCTTATGTGAGTGTGCTTTTATCAGACAGCATTTCTTAATTTTACCCGAGTTGCTTGTTTATTGTATTGATTATTTAATTTCCTCTTTGTGAAGCACTTTTTAATTGTTTTGATGGTTGCTTTAAAAAGTTTATTATTTATACTTTAGGTTATATTCAACATTCTATACGAAATGAAAATATGATAATATTTTTTTTATGTATGTCTATGTACACAAACCCCTAAAACAATATACCTGTAACTAGAGTGACTTGAATCAAAGATTAATGTCTCAGGTTTTTCTCACTTCACCTCAATCATATTGCAAGAGCAGACAGAAAAACTACAGTAAAGTCACATCTATGATTTTTAGGGATCATATTCAGTATTGCTACCCGCTAACATTACTATTACACACTTATCTTCAAGGGTCAGTACACCTAAATCCTAAAACATTTTCACAGTGGTATTGAGACGTGCAGTCTGGGTCTTACTGGGGTATTGAGGTTTTAGACCTCAGATTTCAGTGTGACTCTTTTTTGGTAGAAAAGGAGTTATAATGAAAACTCAACATGTAATTTTTCAATCTTTTGAACACCACAAAACAAAATGACATTTACCTCCACTGTATTGGGGTGACAGCAGACATCTTAAAACAATATTCCAACGCTGAATATTAGTTCACTCAATATGTACTCACCACTATGCCGATGTGAGGATGGGTGAAGATCTTCAGTTCACAAAACAATCCTGGAGTTTCAGCAGAAAACAAGGTTGCAGCTAATGGCAGTGAATGGAGACCACGGATAAAATGTAAAAAAAAAATGTTGGGTTGGAATATCCTTTTAAAAACAGATATCTTAAAGCAGCAGCAGGTATCAAATAAATCTTTCAATTTTCTTGAAAAAATAAAGAATAAATGACCTCAGAGAGCGGTACAGCAGGAAAAGTAAGCACAAAATAAGCAATATTCAGGTCAGCAAGTGTCAACACACATAAATAGTATGTCTTTACTACTGACCCTAAATTCAAATCATCTGTACGCATCACTATTCTAGCTTTTTATCCACTTCAAACAGATATTTATCCACTTCAAGCTGCAAAAGCTGAGCAAAGCTGCTGTTTAGACTTTTCCTCAACAATTACTGCTAAGGTGCCTTTGAGTCAGACACTTGTAACAACAGTAAATGCTCCAGTAAGCTTTCAGGAGAACTTGAATGTGTCAAATTGCTCATGTGTAACAGGAAAAGGTCAAACTTTGCATAAATAAAGGTAAATAAAATTGGCAGTTCAGGCCATAGGCAGCCTCCATTATTATTCCTCTCATGTCAGCGACCACCAACAGTGTATGTGCCCGTCACAGGCAGCGGATGGCAGTGTTGTTTAACTAGTCCAATGGCCTGATTTACAGCGTGAATGACTGCAAAGTGTCTCAAAAAACACACATATCCCTTCAGGCAGAAGAACAGCTTATTGAAACAGCAACACAGGCAGAAAATGGCAGCTGAATCAAAAGAAATCAATTGGAGAGAGAAAAAAAAAAAAAGAACAGCAGAAATAGAGATGTTTTCTTTGGCCCAGTGTCAGTTTCACATTATTCTTTTGCTATTTTTATTCTTTGTTAAAAACAAATATTCAATATTCTATTTGAAAGTGCTCCAGTATATACATCATCATTCTGATATTTTTGACGGTGAAAAAGTCAGTGCAATCTGTAGCTGTGTGATGTTTATATTTGGCCTTTGATTAAGACTAATGTGGCTGATTGAGACCTTTTAACTAATTTTCCTCATGTACATCTAATTAGAGACCAACCAGCTTTGTAGATTGAGCAAATTCAGTTGTGGATGATGCAAAACCATTACCCGAGGTGTGGACATGACTTGGAATCGAGTCACAAATTTGATTAAATTAGGCTCAACAAAATCAAAATAGAAGTGCGACTCAACTTGGACTTTAACAGCAATGACTCGTGCTTTCACTTGGACTTGAGCTTTTTGCCTGTTGTTTTAAAAAGTGTGTCATGAGTCGATTCATTTGCCTTCACGTCTTGAATCAGCTAGCATCAATGCTATTCCCTCTCAGAAAGTCAACATTTAATCCCCCAGATCCATTTCATTTAAACCAGTCCAACGGAATCCACTCAAGTTGCAGGAGAGACCCATGAAGAACTAACATAAAAGATACCAAAATGTAATTTTGTTTTGTGAACAAAAAACAAATTAGACAAATAGAATGCAAAATGTGTGGTTTGAAAATCACACAGAAATAAACACACACACACACACACACACTTGGAGTTCATACAGTGAAATTGTCACAACAGTCATGCTACTGTCTCTCGTGTGTAAATGTGCACAGGGAGACGCTTCATACTATTTCATCCACTTGATACCATCCGCTATTAATTCAAATGTTAATTTTTAATACCCGCCCCATCCGACCTGTGGGTCAACGGCAGGATCAGCATCATTAGCACTGGCATTTTGGCATTTCTGTCTGCGTCACCAACAAGCCAAATGCATCATTGAAATAGCAGACCTGGCTCTTACACGGAATGGGAGTTACGCCCTGGACACACCAATGATTAATAAAGAAACTAAATGCAACCTCTTTACGAGCTGCGCCTTATTTAGTGCCTCGATTATGTGCGATTATATGTGCAGAAACCCTACATGTGCCCTGCAGGGCCCTGCATGTAGGGTTTCTCAGCCCTTTGTAACTTAGAAATTTCTTAACACCAGAAATGGGCCTTGAGGACCACCCCCCAAAAACTGATTCATTTTGTTGTACTACGATTGTTAGTTTTAACTGGACATTTTGTTATTTCTGTACATTTCTGAGCGCATTTGGATATAAACTAGTTTTGTAAATTACTCACTTAAAAAACATATTTTAGACTATTTGCCTCTAGATGATGCACTGAGACCCACCAGTGGACCATGTGCCAGTGGCTGCTTTAGACCATGTCCTAAAGATTGTCTAAATAGGGCCCTTGGTCACACCTCTGGTTATCCAAGTCCAAAACCCTAAAGTACTGTCAGCAGCTTTTCATTTACTTCCATACACATAGGAGACCACCAGAGATACTTTCTTGGGGTGCTTTCTTGGATGCATTACACTTCCATGTAAAACATGCAGCAAAAGGTAATTTCACAAAATGTAAAAATCTATTTCTCAGTGGAATTACAGCATCTTAAAACCTAATAGAACTGATGATTTGCTCGAAGGTTTTCGTTTCAGAGCTCACAGTTAACCACCCAGAGGCACCAGAAGTCATTTAGCTATATTTGAAAAACCTAAAAGTCTTTGAATACTTAAGGTGAACAGTCTAAAAACCTCACCTTAACACAATGAAACTCGGCCAAAAAAAAAAAGAAAAAAAAAAAAAAAAAAAGAAGCAGACACAGATTTTACTATTTCATCCTCTATCCTGGGAGTTACTGTTCATAAAGTAATTTTGCCTTTTCTCACCTACAAATGAAAACCTACACT
>JAJHUR010076829.1:15176-35645 GCA_027495735.1 Lutjanus campechanus | reverse complement strand
GGGGGGGGGGTGTCAAATAAAACACTTTGATTTAAGACGGAAAACTAATTTATGATATTTACTTGATGCCCAACTCCAGAATACACAAACCGAGGTGACTATATATCTAATAAATCAAGCACTCCATATGACTAGCCTTTTAAAATATATATATATATTTACATCAGACAATAATTTATAACTTTGGATGTAGTTCATCATTTAGTCCTTTTGGAAACAGGGTTTGTAATGTGATTATCCAAGAAGCCACCCTTCTTTTTAAACATCCTGTTGACGAATCCCACTCTGATGTTTTGCCGATATACGCTAGGCCACAAAGAGAGCATTTAAGTATGAATAATTAATTGCCTGTAATAATCTCCACCAGCAGAAAAATGTTTTAACGCTTCACGAGAACGAGCAGTTTTATTGACCATGAAGTTTGCGCAGCTTTGCATATTGTAGAAGAGTGGACTGTTGGTCTTGGTGGAGATCTGTGGATGGCAAGTGCCCCTCTAGTAATTTCTGAAGTGATCTTGGTTAATGCACATTGAGTCTCATCCTTATCCTCACTTACAACACGCTAATGTTCCTGCTCTGTGCAGAAACAGCAGAGGTAACACCAGACTGCTGGGTAAATTAACCCAGATTTCAGAAGCCAAAGTCACACACTCAACACTTATGTTCAACTGGTAAAGAACATTCCAAGCCAGACTCCCAACACACCTCAACAACAGCACTCCCAGTATGGCCACAATGGTGTAGAAAGCCCTTTTCTTTAATTGGTCAACCCTCTCTCTGTCCCCGCCCTGTTCCCCCGGCCCTGGACGAACGAGAGCACGCAGAACAGAAAGGCTGCAGAAGAAGACGACGATCAAGGAGAAAATCAAGATGCAGAAATCCAAGATAAAGGGGGAATTTACTGCAGGCAGTAGACTTGTATTTGCAAAACATAACAGCCAAACACACCCAAGGGTGATATTTCTGATTCTGATCCCTCTCTGTCCTCTCAGGCTCAGATAGGTGATGGGATGAACGACAGCCAGGTAGCGCTCCACGCAGGTCAGGATGTGAAATGACGTCTCTCCATACCAGGTGAAGGAAATGACAAGAAACCCCAGAAAATGTATATTGGCATCATGCTCATAGATAGCACAGCAGGAGGCGATCTGCCCTAAGACACCAATCAGCTCCATGGCGACCATGTGGTAGGTGAAGCTGTCCGAGTGACTCGTCGTCGCTGCCGAGGAGGTGGAGCCCTGTTGCCGCCGTCGTTGAAGACCCAGGTGGAGGACGAGGATGCAGGGAGGGAGCAGGAGGAGGATTTTTGTGACGCTGAAGGTCGTGTACAATAAGGAGCCTTGTTGCGTGTATAAGCAACAAAATCCACTGAGGAACAAATTGCCCAAGGAAAAGTGAGGGCAGTTATCGGAGTAGGAGGAAGAGTTTAGTGACATATCTGTAAGACAAAGAAACAACAAAATGGATAAATCACATCGATTTTGATCCTGTTAATCCTGGCACTTAATGCTTTTTTCTTTTCTTTTTTTAATTTTTTTTTTTTTAAATCTGGATTTAATAGTCATTTAACTATAATTGCACTGCAACTAAAGATTGTTTTTGTTGATTATGCATAAATTATTTTCTTGATTCATCGATTGGTTCTCAGAGATCCATGAAAAATTTCAATCAGTGTTTCCCAAATCTCAAGGTGATGTCCTCGGTTGTCTTGTTTTGTCCACAGCCCAAAGATATTTAGCAAGACAAGACTATGGAAACCAGAAAATAGCCGCATGTAAGAATCACAGAACTTTGACCTTTTGTTTTCTTTTCCCTCAGTAGTTGGTGGAGGCCAAAACTGAGCTAAAGGCAAGTGAACATTTGAGTTAAAATCACCAAGTGCGCAGGAAAAACAACTTGGATGCTAATGTGGCTACATAACTGCTGAATTCTAATATTCGCCATAACGACTTTATCAGATAGTCACACGTAAATGCTGTGTCTACAGCTTGTTATCTTGCCTGCAAGTGTCCCAATATGGGAGCCTGTTTTCACCAATGTGATGGGAAAAAAAACAAACATTTCTGATTATTTAGAGGTACTAAGTCATTATTTCAAGTCTTTTATTATAATAACTTAACAAGATCTTTTTATCACATGTGCAGAAATGGTTTCCACAGGCTAAAAATTCAATCAATGCTGCTTTAACTGTAATTTTCTTCACAACATTTTTAAACTAACCTAAAAGAACATTGTTGAAATTGAAGGGCTACTCCAGTGATTCTGCTTTGTTCTCCCACAAAGTTGCAGGTACCTGTGACTTACGATGGTCAAAATCTGTGCAGAAAAGGCTGTGATATCTGGACTTTTGGTATCAGACTAGAGCTACAATTCGCTGTATCATGCATCAAAGGAGTGGAACCAACCATGCTGAGTAAACTGACCTTCATACAAATCAGTGGAGCGACCCTTCTTTAGTTTATATCAAGAAACACTAAAGTATTAAAAGCCCAAGTCTGCAAACAGTGTAACATCCAGTCGTCCAGACTATTGTGGATTTCAGAAGATGATATTAAAAAGTTGAACACAAACCGTATCAGTATTTGTTTCTGATCTTCCTCTGTCTGCGTCTCCCCTTGTGGACTCCTGTACCCGAGTATCTGCTCCAAACACACTGTACTCACTGTGCACTGCAGCTCCACTCCACGTCTCTCTCTCTGTGTGCCTCACATAGTTAAATTGAAATTCAAATATGTTTTATTTGAATAAAAAAACAAAACAAAGTGGTAATAAAAAAATGACAACCTAATTAACCTAAATAAACAATCACAGTAAAAGATCAAATGAGATCTAGGTTGTTTGCATTTTGTTAAAAAAAAATGCATAAGGGCTGGAAGCTGCTGCTGCTGCATCTCCCAGCTGCCACTGCGGCCAGCATGTGTGCACAGTGTGTGTCTGTCTGTCTAATTAGTTCCTTGTGTACCTCTGCTGTTTTTCTGTTTCTTTGCTGGCTCATCTGCGACTTTTGTGTGTTAAGTGTACCAGTCATCATTTCTTTCAAGTTTTTGACTGTTTGGCCTTTGGATTTTGAATTCCTGTCTGACTAAAGCTTAAGCTTTTGTGTATTGATTTTTTCTTATTAAATTATTTCATTAAAGTATTCATAAAATAATGAAATCTGAAATGTACATTATATTGTTTTTGTCTTCTGTGCAGAAAGATTTTAAATAAAACTATTAAAGCCACATTTCATAATTTCAGACTTGTTTAATGATGATTACAGATTAACAGGAAACTGACGCCCAACATATACACAGCAACTCAAAGTTATATTTACACACACATACACACAAATACATATAAATTCTCTATTTAAAAAGATTACAACCAAATTTAAAAGCTAAGAATAAGAATTCATTCTCTACAAAGTACACACAGAAATTGCCCCGGGAGAGTTCACATTTTTCACTCTGTTGAAATTCTGGATACATACACAGGCCTGAAATACCCACACATGCACAAAGAAGATCTGTAGACATGCATCAGAGAGATATAAGAGACACATACATATACACACACATATATATATATACGTAATAGTCAGGAGCCCTGAACAGTTAGGGGCTCAGTACTTTGCTCAAGGGCACCTTGGCAGTGCCCAAGAGGTAAACTGGCACCTCCTGGTACCTCCATACTTTGGTCTGTGCAGGACTTGGAAACAGTGACCCTTTGGTTCCCAAACCAAGTCCTGACAGACTGAGCTACTGCCGCCCAGAGATAAAAATGTAAAAGGGAGCTTAACTGAACAATGTGTGTTCTTGTCACTTCAGAACAAAGATAGGGGTCGCTCTGATGGTTGGTGAACTTTGGTCCAGAGAGAAATATCTCAGCCTAATGCCTGAAGTCTAATGACTCCATTGTTCCCCTGAATTTTCCTGTAGAACCACCATGAAGGTTGACGTTTGTTGTTGTCTGTGAAATGTTACAATAAATATTGTAATGCCATGACATTTGGGTTGGATATTCATGTTCCTCTCAGGATGAATTGAAGTCATTTTGAACCTTGAACTTTGAACCTTGAAACCTTTAATTTAATGACTTTTATGGCTTTGTGTTTTTATGGCTGAAGGCATTATGTTTACAGATCATTCCATTCTCGTGAAGGTGATATCTGAAGAATGCCTCGAGGGAATTTCATCAAACTTTTCACAAACATTGACTTGGACTTGGAAGATGACGTGATTGAATTTTTGTGGTTAAAGGTCAGAGACCGAGGTCACTATAACCTAATGTCTTATTACATTCTTGTGAGGGCGATATCTCAGGAACTTCTTCAAACTTCGTAAAACCCACCAAGTGAACTGATGAGATTTTGGTGGTTGGGGGTCAATGTCCCTGTGACCTCACTGAACACACTTTTGGACAAAACTCAAGAATTCATATGCTAATTATGACAAAAAAATTACACACAAATATCTGACAGGATAAACTGGCGAGGTTATGACATTTTATATCCAAGAGGTCAAAGGTCAACTTCACTGTGACATCACACTGTTCGACACTCTATCAGTCCTCTGTAGTCTGTTGCCTGGCAGGGATCTGCACTCTTCTAGTTTGTTTTTTGATTGTTTGTTGTTGTTACTTTGCAAATTAGCTAACTCACTAAACTAGAATGGTGATCATGGTTAATATTATGTTAGACTTTCGTATTTAAGAATTGTCATTTGGACTTTATTGCTTATTGCCAAAGTGGCCAGAGAAATCAAGCAGGACCTTTGTCATCATCTAACAGTATTTTCTCTTATTCAGCATGTTTATATTTTCTTGCGTCTGAATTGCAAACTGAATCACAACCTCATCCTCATTTGGTATACTTCTTACAACACGCTAATGTCCCTGCTCTTTGTAGGAACAGCAAAGGTAACACCAGACTGCTGGGGAAATTAAACCAGACTTCAAACACCACCGTCACACAGTCATGACTGCCTGACACAGTAAAACTAACCCACACCAGACCCCCTACACACCTCAACAGCAGCACTCCCAGTATGGCCAAAATGGTGTAGAAAGCCTTCTGCTTTGATTGGTCAACCCTCTCCCTGTCCCCGCCCTGTTCCCCTGGCCCTGGACGAATCAGAATGTGTAGAACAGAAAGGCTGCAGAAGGAGGTGCTGATCAAGGAGAACACCAAGAGACAGAAATCCAAAATTGAGAAGATGTTTTGTACAGACCACAGAGCTGTTACCCCGACAGAAAGAGCCCAAATGCACCCGATGATGATGTTTCTGATTCTGATCCCTCTCTCTCGCCTCAGGCTCAGATAGGTGACGGGATGAACAACAGCCATGTAGTGCTCCGCACAGGTCAGGATGTGAAATAACATCTCGCCATAATAGGTGAAGGACCAGAGAAGGAAACCCACAAAAAATATATCGATTTGATCTTTAAAGATACCACAACAGCAGATGATGTGCCCCAGGACACCAATCAGCTCCATGGCGACCATGTGGTAGGTGAAGCTGTCTGAGTGACTCGTCGTCGCCGCTGTGGAGGTGGAGCGCTGTTGCCGCCATCGTTGAAGACCCAGGTGGAGGACGAAGATGCAGAGAGGGAGCAGGAGGAGGATGGCCGTGATGTTGTATGCCAAGAAGATTGAGGAGCCTGGTTTGATAAAGTGGCAGTGCAATGTAGTGGGGAGGAAGGAGTTGATGGAGGAAATGTTAGGATGAAGAAGGGAGTCAGAGGAGGAGGAGGAAGAGTTTACTGACATATCTGAAAGAGAAAAAGAGACATGACAATCAATCCCTCTTGAGTTTTTCCTTATCTGAATTCAACTCCAGAGATTGTGGGTGTCCTTAATTGTGAAGCACTTCGACACAAATATGGGTTCCTGGAAGAATCATGTCACAACTGACAAGTTTAAAGCAGGTTAATCTTAGTGTGTAAATGTCTTATTTAGTGTCAGTATTTAAATTTATTTAAATCAGGCCAAGTCGTGGCAATCAGGGGAGAGATACTCTAGCCATCACACATCAAAAAGTATTCACATTTTTTCAAAAGAACATGCATTTATCCAAAAAGTTAGTTTTGCCAGGCCTCAAAGCAGTTCCTGTCTGCAATGAGACAGACATCCATCATCCAGTGCATCATGAGAGAGCTAGTGGATGGCTAATCACCTTGCTAACGATTTTCAAGATGGAAAGAATGGATTATTAATCACAGAAGACATTCACTGTTGAATTTATTGTACAAAATCTCCAAAAGATACTGCAGTTCAAGGATGGATTACAAAGCTCTGTAGTCTCTATAGAGAGTTGATGGGAAAACCAGAGTTTCTAAAATATGTTAACTAATGTGCAAGTGTCAGAGAAGTAGGATACAGTTCATTTTCTGTCCATTTCAGTTGTCCACACTAATGTGGATTTAAATCATTTCTGATATTAAAAAGTAATAAAAAAAAAACACCAACCTTCTTGGTATTTAGTTCTGACCGTCGTCCCTCTGCGTGTCCCCTCTGTGGACTCCACCCGGTCCAGAATACTCCAGCATACTGCAGCCCCACTCCTCCTCTCTCCGTCCGTCTCCCTCTCTCCTTCTCTCAAAGATTAATTTAAATTCAGATATCTTTCATTTGCATAAAAAACAATCTGACAGTGACAACGTGACATGACATTACAAATTATTTGTTTGCAGATTTATTATCTTAAATTTTAAACAAATTGTCTTGTAGGACTCTAACATGCACACTGACACTGGTGTCAGGTTCAACAGTAATTTATCAGTCTATTAGACGGATAGCTGACAGAATTCAAATGATGTGAAGTCAAACTCTGATGTTTATTCAAATCATATAGAGCCACTGACTGTGTGCTTTCTGCATATCACTGAGTGCATGACTGTGTTATTTTAATCACATTTTCTTCATTACAGTGGGCAACAACAATAATGATAAAAGTAATATAGTAATATATAATAAGAATAAGAATAAAAATAAAAATAAGAATACATTTCATTTATAGAGCACTTTTCTGGATACTAAAATACAGGTTAGAGCACAGCAAGAAAGCACAATATTTATGAAAATGTACTTCTTGTTTTCATTATTAACATATTTCCATTTCTAACCAGCATAGCAGAAACACCTCCACAACGCATGAGAACGTATTTAAATTGTCAAGAACACACACACACACATTTAAAAAAAAAAAAAGAAATCTGAAAAGCACAATTTAAAAAAGCAGAAAAAGTGTAAATTACTGTTTGTGGTTTGTCTGGTGTGCAGAAACCTGTTCCTGATAACGGTTCAGATCAAACAACCAAACCTTAATCCAATGAAAAGTGGAGGTCTCGACACTGATAAAACTGAAATGGTTCGGTTCAGTTCCAGTGTGAGTAGGCAGTACTGATCAAATATGAATCGAGATTCTGTTACTGCAGTGCCCGTTTCTCACAATGAAACATTTTAGTCACTAGTTTACCTGAAAGATTGTGACCATTTTGTGTCCTGTTTTCAAACAAAGACTCCCAAAACTCATGTAAAACTGAACAATATATATAATATGTCAAGATTCTGTTATTGCAGTGCCTATTTCTGGCATCAGATGTTTTTTATTGCATCGCTTTAGCTGTAGTATGGGAAAGATAGCAACCAGGTGGCCAAAATGTGGCCGTCCTGCTTGGAAACAGAACTACGCACCGTTAAGTCACACATTTTGATATTCTGATTGGTTGTAGGTCACATTTTCTTGCTATGTGTGGTTGTAAGTCTATTGTATTGCACCCAGAAGCATTTTGGTCGGTGTGTATTGATCATGCTCCTTACAAAATGAACATTAAATGAGAGATTCCAGATTTATTCGCATAAATTAATCTAAGCTACTGTAGCTGCTGCCGCAAGAGGCCAAAAAATTTATTTGGGAGGCATTTTTCTGATCTTATTATCATCTTGTAATCAAGCAGTATATTTTTGTTTTTTGTCTCTCTGTATTTATATTATCTTGTATCTGAAAGTACTGTATATCATTCATTGCAAATCTAATCCTTATCCTCATTTGGCCTTACAACACGCCAGTGTTCCTGCTCTGTGTAGAAACAGCAGAGGTAACACCAGACTGCTGGGGAGATTAAACCATACTTCAGACCTTATCAGTATGCACTCATCACTACTTCCTTCTGATCTATAAACCATCAAAAACAGATTCCAAAAACTCCTCAACAACAGCACTCCCAGTATGGCCACAATGGTGTAGAAAGCCCTCTGCTTTGATTGGTCAACCCTCTCCTTGTCCCCGCCATGATCTCCTGGCCCTGGGCGAATCAGAACGCAGAGAACACAAAGGCTGCAGAAGGAGGTGACGATCAAGGAGATAATCAAGAAGCAGAAATCCACGATTACGTTGATAATACCAAATGCGCTCACACTTGTTGCTCCAATGCAAAGCAGCCAAACACACCCGATGGTGATATTTCTGATTCTGATCCCTCTCTCGCTCCTCAGGCTCCGATAGGTGATGGGATGAACCACAGCCAGGTAGTGTTCCACACAGGTCAGGAGCTGAAAGAACATCTCTCCATACCAGGTGAAGCAAAAAAGATACCAACCTACCAATGATGTATAGAAATGACCACTGAAGATACCGCAGCAGCAGATGGTGTACCCTAAGACACCAATCAGCTCCATGGCAACCGTGTGGTAGGTGAGGCTGTCTGCATGACTCGTCGTCGCTGCTGTGGAGGTGCAGCGCTGTTGCCGCCATCGTTGAAGGCCCAGGTGGAGGATGAGGATGCAGAGAGGGAGGAGGAGGAAGATTCTGACGAGGTTGAAGGCCCCGTAAATGAAGGAGCCTGATCTGGTGTAGAGGCACTGTATCCCAGAGAGGACGAAGGAGTCCACGGAGGATAAGTTAGAATGATGAAGGGAGTCATTGGAGAGAATACTGGCATATCTGGAGGAGAAAAAGTCATGACAATCGTGACAATCTGCCAGTTAAAGGGTTTTTATATTTTGAATTTTTCCTTCTTTGATTTCTAGGGCCTAAAGGGGTGGATGTTATCAACTGTTATCACCAGCAGGTGGCGTTAATGCTCATGCACGGGACAAGGGGAAGAGGAGCGCAGATCGGGGAAAAAGGGGACATTGGGAATGAGAGGTGTAATCGCATTGTCAAGCACAGACTCTCTCTGCTTCTGTGGATCTGGTGGTTCAAACATCTCTGGACACGTTCCATAAAAGCTGCAAGACGGAGCACAAGTATCACATCATTTTCAGGTCATAGTGGTGTTTGACACTGAGACAGTGGAGCAGACACGCCCCCAGCGTTTCAGAGCAGAGAAAACTGCTCATTGTTTCATGATTTTGAGACCCAGTTTTATATACTTAGCATTTCTTTTAATCTTTCAAATTTAGCTGAGTGGCTAATAACACGTTTCTGTGGCGTGACAAACTCAGAACACACATTTATTGTTGCTTTGCGTGATCTTTAAGGAGCACTGAATGGAGCACCAATCAATGTTTATTCTCATTTTAACAATAGACTACCTGCTGATGATTGATTTTGGATTGATACAAACTGTGATGGAGGTAAAGATGGGTGATGGGGACGGAGGGGGCATGAGTCTCATCTGCCTGCAGCCCAGCAGGACAGACACTTTGTGCTACGCTGGAATATGCAGGTCACACACTTTTATTTTCTCCAACTGTATAGTAGTTTGATGTTTTCACATCACAGATGAAAAAGAAAGAGTGACATTTTAACAAAATGGGGCCCATGTAGACTACATATTGATCAGGAGATAGTCTGTATGAAAACAAAATCATCAGTGAAAGAGTGGAAAGCTCTATAAAGGTAAGCAGAAAAGAGACAGAGCGGCTGCACAGAGCGTAACATCATCAACACAATCCAATGCAGATATTTGCAGACATCACACACACCGCTCCTAATGCCTAAACAAGTGCAGAGTTACAGTGCGTGTCTGAAAGGGGTTATAGAGCGCTCATTACTCATTGCTTTGGTTTTCCATCCCACAGTTTTACGGTTCGGTCTCACAGCTCATCAGCATTGTTTGTGAACATTGCAGACAGCTATTTTCAGAAACCCCAGAAAAAAGTTCAGATAAACCCGCTGTACACTACCTGCTCAGCACCGCAGTTGGAGACCAGCTGGTGGAGTGAAGCATTTAGCAGAGAAGAGTCAGATATTCCCTTGAGGAGTTGGTGGGGACCAAAACCGAGCTAAAAAAGGCACATGCATACTTCGTTTTACTTTAGTTAAATTCACTAAGTGCACAGAAGAACAACTCAAAAAATAATGCTAATGTTGCTTTGCATCATGCTGAAATAGGCTAAATTCTGCTAACATGTTCTATAACAAGTTTATAGCATTGCACTTCCAGAAAGTTGAGGTACTTGTCAGTTAAAAAAAAGAATGATCAAAATCTGAGCAGCAGAGGCTATTTAGTCACTGGAACCTACATCTCTTATGATGATGCAAATCAACAGTTTTATCTTCTCAGACTTTAGACATCTCCTCCAGAGCCACGGAAGATATTATACAACTGTTTTACATGTAGGATGAGTGAAGTGACCTACATAAACTCAGTGGCATGCCTCTAAAGCTTCTATAGGAAATGTTCAAACAGTAGAATAATGTTAATTTCCTGCCTCATTCATTCATTCAACTTTTATTTACTTCTCTAGGATACACTTAGGGGTGGCTCTCATTTTCAATGATGGTGACATAACAATAGGCAGCAAAACCAGAAATACAAATATATAAATATATAGAAATATAAACAAAACAGGAAAAAGCAGAAAAATAAAAATAAAAACTAAGACAGACAATAATGTCTATTGTTTTGTATTGTATTGCAATTACATGAAAAATATTAATATTTCTAAGTATATTAAGAAGTAATAAAAATGTCAACCTTATTATTATTTGTTTCTGATCTTCCTTCCTCTGTGTCTCCCCTCTGTGAACTCCAGTTCCTGAGTATCTGCTTCAGATGTTCTGATCTGGTTTTATCTTGCAGCCCCACTCCACCTGTCACGCTCTTTCTCTCCAAGTTAAATTCAAATTCACGTTAGTTGTATTTGAATAGACATGGACACAGAGACACACATGCACGAACCTTAGCTGCAGGTTGTTTCCACTAACCAACCATAATCTTGTCAGATAGCAAAGTAGAGCCAGTTGTAGTTCATGAAAAAGGAAATTCATAACAACATGACAACATTAATATAGCAAGTTCAGTGAACTATTGTGAGAGACCCGTTTCTTATTCGCTACTTACATCTTAATTGGTAAAGTAACTAATATTAAGTACAAATAAACTGTTAATTTATTTATCGTTCTACAACACAAAAATATAGTCCCGTAATGCTTCTTACAAAACAAAAATTATAAATGGAAGAATGAATAAGTGCAGAGGATAAACTGAGCCTCACAGTCAGAGGAAAGAAGCTGCTCTGTAGTCTGGTGGTATATGGATATATGGATCTAAGCCGGGTTAGCTTAGCTCTGATGCCAGCTCTCTTCTGTGATCACAGTACGGCTCAGCTGGGTGACCGAGGTCCACTGTATTAATCTAGTCGCTGCGCTTCCTTTTCCCACATTAATGAGTGTATTTCTGTCATCTATCATATAGATATACCTGCCGTATTTCACCATTCAACCAATGTTTGCTGAGATGTAAGCTAGCTTTAGCATTAATGTTATAACATGTACACAGCTGTTAGGTAACTTTACATTTACACTGTCACCAGGTTCTTGTTTTAAAGTGTGTCAGATGGAAACATCAAAACATCAGCTGAAGACTTCTCAACTGACTGAGTCGAGTTAGCAGTAGCTTATGAAATCTGCTTGTGAGTCATTATTTTAGATGCCAAAATTCATGGTTGTCAGCTAGAAATAAGAATTAGCTTTTGTTTACATCTCTAAGGAATCAAAGACCTCATGTTTCAACAATTACTCCCAGTTTCGATGTTAAATCTTCCACCGTTATCACAGTCAACTCCGTCATTGCAGCGTGAGAATGGAAAGCTTGGCAGGTATAGCAACAGTAAGAGTATTTTGCTGCATGCAAAAATGCCACAGTCCTGTTCACTTTTAGCCTTTTTACACACATAAAACCCATTCAGATACTTTAATCAGTCAGAGCTCGAATTGTGGCCCAAAAAAAAGGAAAATGCTCAACCATCATTATGTCATAGTGCAGACTCTGCTGACCTCGCCGGTACAACAGCTGCCCTCATGTTTATACACACAGATACAGAGAGCAGGCAGGTGTTCTGGGCTGCATGAGACCATTTGATTTGAATAAGCACCAGTTTTAGTTGCAGGTCATTTGAATCCAGTCAAGCTGATGATAAATGAAGCGTGCTTACTGCTACTGGAAATCTGTCGATACAACTATTGATACAAAGTCTTTGGCTCAGTGTGTTTTCTAAAAATTTACTAAAATTAAAAACTGATAAATTAATTTCTGCCCTCCTTAATTAGAATAAATGTGATGCATTCTGCCCCAAACAAACAACACTTTGTTCTTTTTTATTTTTCTCCTCTCTTCCTCCTCACTTATGCCTGCACATCCCTCTGATCATACTTTAAAACTTTATAATAAACTCTATACACTTAGATTATTCACATCATTGACCAACCCGTTCTCATCGCAGCTCATTAAGCGGCGACTCACACCTGACTGATAAGAGTTTCTCAGTAGGTTCTGTCAGTAGGTTCCAGTATACTGTATGGATATTCTATCTGCAGCCAGTAGATTAGATTAGGTTTTAGTAGACTAGGCTCAACTCTTTCCCCGCCATTGACAAGATATCTCGCCAATTGCTGTTTTCACTATGAGGTGGTAGAGGACACTGTGACGCATCATCTGACAAAAAATTGTCACTCAAAGAAGAAGGGAGCAGATGGTGTTATCTAGCATTAAAAAGGTCGGTGCTCAGCTGCAGATCCATGGGGCAAAAAGCACCATGACCTGGCCACAGAGCCCAGGCACAGAGCAGCCTGATCAGACTGCAGCCCCCAGACCTCCACAGCAGCCGAGACACAGTGAGGCTGCTCACACTGCAGCCCCTGGGAGTCACACCACAGCCGGGTCAAAGAGCACCACAATCCGGGTGCAGCACTCAGGCACAGAGCGGGGCTGCTCATGCTGCAGTCCCCGGACCTCCACAGCAGCCAGGACGCAGCGAAACTGCGGGCGGAGGGTGGGGGACACATCGTTGTTAACCACACTGGTGACAGTGATGTCACACACATAATATGAAGTGATAAAATAAATAAATAAATAAAAACGTCCATATTCTGCTTAAAAATGTCACTTTCACAAAAAAAGCCTTTTTCTCCGTTTTTTGTCAGAAAAGTAGATTTTTTGATGCAACCAACCAACATTCAAGTGCTTATAAAAAAGAATGATGAAGCTAGAACAAAACAGCTTTTCGTGTCTGAAACTAGAAGATTTATCCTTTCTTTTGATATATACCTTGTTAACGTATTCATGGAACTGAATATTCTGTGGGTGTTGAAATATCTGTGAATTTTGTCAAAACTACTGGCGCTGGCTGGCAACTTTATTTTAAAAAATGATGGCGAGGAAAGGGTTAATTTGAAATTACACTAATTACACCATTCATAGCAGGAACACATGAAATATGATACTGCAACAGAATGATGTTGGGCTTGGTGACCCCATAGTTAGTGAATAAGGGTCTATGCAGACAATTTATCAGAAAGCTAACTATTTATTATCACTCCAGGAACATCTGTGCCTCCAAACCAGCTCCATCAATGACATGACTGGTGCATTTTACATTAAATTAGTTGAGTTTTATGGATGCAATATACAACCTGAGACTCATCACTGTTGGAGGACCCTAATTCAGGAGACAGACACTCAATGTGTTTGCACAGAATTTAGCTTGAGTTTTGATTTCATTGTTCACAGGCTCAGAACAGTGGATGTGAGTTGGAAAAGCTGCAAGTGGTGAACTTTGCAAGCATTCTTTTGGTTGTTTAAAGAAATATTGCAGGTATCAGACAAGCTGCAAGGTCTGTGACATCAAAGACACACACTTCTCACTGTGAAGATCACATTTCCCAGCATGCATGGCGAAAGTGATGCATTTGGTTTTACCTGAAGACCTGAATTATCCCTTAGAGCTCAGTTTTTATTTGTGATTTGGCTATCCAGGGAAATAGACGACTCAGATATAATTAAAATAACAAAACTACCACATGTTCACATAGACAGGCAGCAGCTGACAGGTGCACTGGGCCAAGTCTGATTTGAATACACAGTACACCAGTCATTTGAATCCTCTCAAAAATTAAACCAACAATTTTGACATCAATGGCACTTTAGGTACATATAATTAATACACCCCCCCCCCTAGGGCCTATGATTGGCCAACTTCCTGGAAGCCTGCTGAGGGACATGACCCATCCTTGTGAGCCACGTGAGCACCATGGAGTGGAGTGCAAGCTGTTGGGCTTCACACATTAGTGTACAAAAACAAAACTTTATTCATGGATTTTGGTGAAAATTAATTATATTTATTCAAGAAAACATTTTTTGGCTTTCCAGGTGATATCCTCCGGCTGCTCTGCCTCAACTTCAGGTGATTAATGCCACAGAGTTTTCAGATTGCCAGACAAGTTTTACATGTTGTTACCAACTACTTAAGCCAATAGTTGGCCAAATAGGTCAGAGGTCGGTCTGGCTATGCAACACTACAGCACCCTGAGTGGTTCTGAGCATCATCTTAACATTGCAAATAGTGATACGGGGCACTGAATTTGATAAATTTTCTGTTTATCTGACCACAAATGAGAGGACAAAGTTAGAAAACTGAAAGAGGCAGCCGGAGCAGAGTGTTTCTGGGGAATACTAACTGTACACAAGCATATAACTTTATAGTTTTATTCACTGATTCTGGTGAAACTGGACCCTATTATTTGAGAAAATATTTTCTGGTTTTCTCTCTGATCCTCCGGCTGCTCTGCCTCAACTACGGTTGAATGAAGACTGGGTAGCTGAGTGCGTTGTGCCAACATCAGCCAGTTGCATCAAGTCAACATTAGAAAAAAATCATGGGAAATATTGCATTTAGAGCAGTCTGAAACCTAAGTTTATCTCATAATGTGACACATTACCATGAACATCCAACGTTTTGACATTATACATATGGCAGAAAATAAGAAAATGCCCTATAGGTCCCCTTTAAAGTGCCCTTTAGCCAGGCCCTGGACCTCTACCAGTGTTGCTGTTCTGCAGCAGCTGACCCTGTGCTTTGAAAAATGTGACAAGAAAATTTGCCTGCTGTCATTAATGGTGTAATGCATCACTGCATCTTTATTGCTTTCACTGCATGCAAAAATAACTTAGTCCTGACTACATTAATCTTTTTTTACACACCCAGCAACACATTCAGATTGACGTTGATGTAGAGCAGGCGCACATCAGTCCAGTCTTCAGGGACACAGGAGGAGGGAAGATCTGCAACTGGTACTCTTGAAAAGGTGGGTATTTATAATCAGTCTGGTGGCAAATTAATCTAAGCTAAGATTTTGCAATTTAGCAGATGATGAAAATGGCAAAATGTCTTTTCATTTTTATTGTCACAAATTCATATTTAAATGATCAATGACTCAAAACCAGAAATTTGCAAGATGCTTTCCAGGTTTTCTAACTGTGCCTTTTCAAATAAAACACTACATCACATTAATTTCAGAGGGTTGAATATATTTCTATTAATGTGAGGAAAAGGGTCTTTCATGTCAAGTTCTCGTAACAGAGACATCTGAAGAGGTATCATGACATGGTTATGACAGTGTATTGAAAGGTTTGTTTCTTTTTTCATCATCACATGTCGGTTTTCTTCCAGGTAGGTTTTAATTTCTCCATGCACTCTAATGCGATCCAATTGAACTTTTTTCCCCTGTGTTTTACATATGAAAAAGATATTTAAGGAACTGAAAAAAGATTATCCTTTATCACCTATTTCTTCACCAGACTTCACCAGAATTCTTTTTACCTCTCAGGGCTTACATAATGAACAATGTCTCCTCAATGTGCAAATTAATAACTGAATGTAGCATAATTAAAAACATAATGCCTATGAAACAGAACTGATTTTATTTCTTCCTCGCTCTCTTGACCTCTTTCTTTCTTCCTCTTCCACAGGCCTCTGTCTCAGCAGACATGTCCTTTGACTTGCTCTCCTCACCCAACGCCTCCCACCTCCCTTCTCTCCCGTCCAGCTCCTTCCTCTACCCTCACTTCTACGAGTGCTCTGAGTCTCCCGTCGGCTCCGCAGTCTTCACCACTTTCACCTGCACCTCCTTCCTCTCCCTCCTCCCTCTCTCCTTCCTTGTGCTCTCAGTGGGGGTTCAGCGATGGTGGAAACAGCGGCACAAGGCCACCGCCGCAGCAGTGAGCCACTCCGACTTCCTCGCTTACAATATAATCGCTATGGAGCCGATCGGTTTGCTTGCGTGCGGGTGTTACTGCGGCGGCATGTTCATGGATCGGCCGAGGCTGATGCAAGCAGGGGTGTACATTGTGTTCATTGTTTATCTTGGGCGGTTGTTGTTTCAGTGCCTCACCTGTGTTGAGCACTACCTGGCAGTCATACACCCCGTCACCTTCCTGAGCCTCAAATCTGAGAGAGGCATCAGGATCAGAAACATCTGCATTGGCTGTGTTTGGCTGCTGTGTTTGGGAATGCTCATTTTTGTGGCCTCATCCTGCCCAGTTTTACCCACCATCCCATTTTTCACCATCTTCGCCTTCGGGTTGCTTGTTATATCCTTCTGCAGCGTCTCTGTTATCTGTGCTCTCATTCGTCCAGGGCCAGGGGCAGTGGGTGGAGACAGGAAGAGGGTCGACCAATCAAAGCAGAGGGCATTTCTCACAATCTTGGCCATAAACAGCGTGATGTTTCTGAAGTATGTGGGCTTACTGGTCTGCACGGCGGTGCACGCATCATCACTGCTGGAATACCATGATGGGTGTTTGGTGCTGATGTCCTCGTTCTGGTTCTGTCTGCCGAGCAGTCTTTCACTTCCTCTGCTGTTCCTCTACAGAGCAGGGAAACTACCATGTTTGAGTGACAGGGCTGAATCGGGAAGAAAGATATGATGAAAGAAAGCTGTGTTGGACCAGTGTGTGGGATTTAGTGGCATCTAGTGGTGAGCTTGCAGATTGCAAACACATTTTCTCTCTCCTCGTTGCAAGCGTGTAGGAGAACCTGGCTGCAAAACTGTTTGGTTTGTCCATTCTGGACATAGCAGAAGGACCCGCTCCCTCTGTAGATATAAACAGCTCATTCTAAAGCAACAAAAACACAACTTTTCTTAATTTCAGGTGATTATACACAAATGAAAACAAACTGATTAACATTATATTACATTTCTACCAGTAAATCCCCATAAATCTTACACACTGGACCTTTAACTTTTGCCGTAATGCAATGTCTTCTAGTAAGGCATACATATGTCACTAATATATGCAATAACACATTTGTTGAGAACTTTGTTTCATGAATGCTGTATTTCTACTGTTTATTCTTTTTTTCTGTGCTCTGTCACAGCAAACAACAAAATGATTTTTACTTTGATAACCTTTTAGTCTGATAAGCCTTTAAACTCCTGCATCTGTGATTCAAACTTGCACAGAGCAAACGACATACAATCAGACTATACTGTTTATACTAACATTCCTAAAACTTTGCTAAGCAGTCCAGATTCATAATGACCTCTTCATTTGAATACCTCACAAATGGACGTCATGCCACTATGCTAAAAGACGCTGTGAGCATGTGGTTAGCGTTGTGAAATGGTCACAGTTTGGGTCGGTCTAGACAACAAGTAACTTGGGGAGGTTTTGATTGGACCGTGTTTGGGGTTACAATCAGTGTTTGTATGTTGTTTGAGCCATCCATCCAACACATCCAACACTTCTCTCTCCTTACCCCGTGATCTCACAGAGGAAAACTGTATTTGTCACAATTGCCTTTTCTTTGTCTTATAAGAAATGAATGAGATTTCCTATTTTGAGCTTATTGAAGTCTCCTGTGTTTCTCCTAGACTCTGCACTGGGTGAAAAAAGGAGCAAAACAAGCGAAATGCAGGAGATCTTTTGCTCAGCTCGTAGGCGTCTCAGAGGTTTCTCCCTGACGACTTTAATTTGACCACACTGACACAAATTCAAGATCTCATTTAAAACAACTGAGCTTTCTTTTAAATCTCACTGTTATCTTAAGAGCCGATTATTGGAGACAAATTTAAAATCAGTGCAGTGAGGCAAGAAAAAAAAGAACATTTGAAGATCTTCAATTAGACTCAAATTAGTCTCTGGCTTAGACGAGAGAAAGGCTAACTCTCCGGAGATGAATTTCAGAAGTATGAGAACATTGAGCTCATTTATGTCCAGAACACACAGGCTAGACAAAGACTAGATCTTATTTTTAACTTTTAATTTCCTCTGGGTGGGCTCATTGCATATGTGATGCGGTTTTGATCTGTGTAGAAGCTGTGCAGACTGAGCAAGTGTTCTCTCTGTTGGTTGCATTAAATAGTCTAACTGCAGCACATTCTGCTGTAATCTGTGTGTTTTTACTTAGACAGGTTTGTAGCAAATTACAGTAATCCTGGTACAATATGTTACAAAAGACATGGCAAACAAAATGTACTTTTTATTTGTATGAGAAAGAATTTGTTTCTTTTGACATCGTATAACTCTGTAAGACTCTGTGTCTGAATGTTACTCTGCATTATAAAGGCTGTTGTTAAAGTCAGTTAACTCTTTTTCTCTCTTAATACGAACAGATCCATCATCATGCATCCATATTGAATCGACACCAAAGTTGTGTATCAGATATTCTCCAAGAAATACCCAAAGAAAACATCATCATCAGCATTACAGCAGTGTGTGTGTTATTTATTCCTGGTTTAATTATGATTTCTGTTTAATCTGTTGGTTCCTGTTGAGTTGTGTGATGTTAAAACTCTCCTCAGCTCCTTGGTAACACTTTATTTTGTTGTGCATAAGACTGCCAAGACTTGTCACTAAAATGTCTTGAAGCTGTCAAACTGTTGCCAAACTGGCTTTATAACATTTAGCTACCGAACACCAGTTACAGATAACAGCAGACAGCAGTTATCCTACTTCAGCAACAAGTAAACTAACCACTGTAACTACTGTCATCAGGTAACTCTGTAAACTTTGTACTGTTGTCTGTCATCAAAGTGGCCTTATAACAGTTAATGACATCTTTATGACAAGCCCAAATGGTACCAGTTTACATGAGGTTAAGGAAAACATTCATGACGGTCAGTGTGAAAACCAACCACTTATAACAATAGAACATAACATTAAAACATAAAGTTAAACAGTTTCTGTGATAATGTCAAGTTGTCACAACAAAGATGGTATTGGTTGATATCAAAATGTGTTACAAAGACATCTCGGAAATATCAGCTTGCATTAAAAATGAATAAGTGACATTCATTTAAAAAAAATTAAGTGTGACCAGCTTCTAACTGTGTTTGGGTGAGAATGACACAAACAGACAATGAGGTTTTTGGTGTTTTGTCTCCATCTAGTGTCCATTTTAGTTTGGCACCTTCCTGCACAGTCAGGGACTCTTTACAACACGAGACCATCTGTGCAGCTCAACTTAGGGACATTAGTGGGAACATAAGGACAATGTTGTCACCCTTATTTTTAACAAATTAGTATCATGAATGTATGAAGACATTTTCAAACTTCTTTCTGTGGCTTTTGTTGCATGTTGTTACTTTAAAATTCAATAAAAGGATTTTTAGTCACTGGCTACCTCTAAGTTATGTGTATTAGTCAGTTCTATCAGCATTTGTTTATTTTATGGTGAAGCTAAATGTTTATATCTTTTATCTGACACTTGTAAGTAACACTGTATATATGGCAGTCAAGCTAGATACAAGGTCCTGAATAAATTTGCGCAATATTAAACTTGTAATGTATAATTTGGGAACTTACTTACTTCCTTAATTACTCAGTGACAAACTGGCCATGTGGAAACGCTGCCCAACTATGTGCCACATGGGCCACTTAGAATGGCTCATCATCGAATTGATAAAAATAATAATAATGTTGTCTTTTATGATTTTGATTGAAAAAGTTATTTTATGCACGCTGCCCAAGACACCTTCCCCTCGATGGAGTGAGGGAAAAAATTGAGATTGGGCTGTTATAAAATTTAACATTACGGCAACATCAACATGTCTAAAAGAAAATGGATCAGGGTCACAAACAACCCCAAGGGGGTTGACATTTTTTTATCCCAGTCCATCACTATAAGTGTTACATATAGCAGTAAATTTGCAATATTCTCAGCAGATGTGCAATATGAAACTCATATGAGTTATTGAAACCTAAATCTTGCTAATATTGCACTAAAACCTTACAAAACCTATACGACATGTAATATATGAG